>JACXGI010003925.1:0-38761 GCA_016801175.1 Esox masquinongy
CCCCATGATTGTGTAGCCTACAGAACTAGACTGAGAGACCATTTAAAGGCCTTTGCAGGTGTTTTGAGTTAATTAGCTGATTAGAGTGTGGCACCAGGTGTCTTCAATATTGAACCTTTTCACAATATTCTAATTTTCTGAGATACTGAATTTGGGGTTTTCATTAGTTGTCAGTTATAATCATCAAAATGAAAAGGAACAAACACTTGAAATATATCAGTCTGTGTGGAATGAATGTATACATTATACAAGTTTCACTTTTTGAATGGAATTACTGAAATAAATCAACTTTTTGATGATATTCTAATTATATGACCAGCACCTGTACTGTAAAACAGCACTCACCGTCTTCACAGTCAGATTCTATCTGCTGCTCTGTGCTTGATTGCTACGTCTGACTGTTAGTCCCGCCCCTCATTAGCTTAAGGATAAAGAAATACAGAAATAAATACATGCAGAAATAAAAGAACATGAAAATAAATAAATACAGAAATAAAAGAACATGAAAATAAATAAATACAGAAATAAAAGAATATGGAAATAAATAAATACAGAAATAAAATAATATTTAAATAAATAAATACAGAAATACATTTATAGAGAAATAATAAAGCAGAAATGAATGATCAAGGAATTAAATAAATCAGGAAATAATATTTGATTAATACATTTATTATTATATTTTTATGCATAAATATATATATAAATATATATAAATAAATATATAAATATATGAATAAAGCAAAGGATGATTTACAGTAGCCTACACTGTCACGGTGCCACCCGTGATCAAGCCAGCCTCTGGCTGCTGGCACCGCATTCACCGTCTCCACTATGCAGCACACCTGTTTCTAGGAAGTCCTGTTCACCCAGGACTTCCCATCATTATGCACACCAAATCCTCATTACTAGGCCTACAGCTAAGGAAAACTGTGTACCAGGGTTTACGTTAGCCGGCAAAGGCTTTTCGCCGGTATCAGGTCTATTCTGCCAGATGAAAACCGCCAAAATGTCCGGTGGAAAATATGCCAAATGAATAATGCCAAAATATGCCAAAATTAATAGCATATTAAATAGCCTAGTAATGTATGACCTGTGTGATCTGTTGGCAAAAAAACAGCGAGCCTCCGCTCACTCTCACAATAAGACATTACTGAGTCATGTGACTAAGCTTGGCGCGAGAATCAAAAGCAGCACAATCCCGCACCGGCTCCAGCATACGACTCCGAAATGTCAAAGGCGAAGCAGACTTAACTGGGCCGGTTTAAAAAAAACTAGTGATGGTGCAACTGAGGCCAGCAAACGAGGTTCAGTAAATGATCTGAGCCTATAGTATAACCATAACTATGTCAAACGTTTTTTTGCACGCGTGGGCTAGACATCCTATGGAAACCACATCATTCGCGTGGTAGCCTATTTTTTGAGACGTTTCATACATTGACCTTAAAAATCCCTTAGTCAGATTGGAAACACTTTGGAATCAAAATATTGTGCAAAAAGATTGTTGTCCATAAACATAATTGCAATCTGGCTACATTATTTAAATAAGGCAATTATGTACCTAATGATTGCGACAGCCCTACAGTGTATAGGCTACAGTGTTTAAACTGAGTATATGCTCAGCTCAAAAGTTTGTTAAGAGCTCATTCTATTTAAATAAAAAAACAGTTGTTGGATCACAGAGTTTGTGTTTTATTGCTGTTTAAGTGTAGGCTATTATACAGTACGGCTATTTAAAACATATGTCCGGTAGCTCTTCTGTATGGCCGGAATTCTGGAATTTTAACGCCATATTGGCCGTTTTGACAGGACAAATAAGAGACTGCGCTTGTCTATTAAGTAATAATGATGCGAAATTAGGCTGTTGTGGCATTTCAAAATTATTCTAAACTTGATTTAAACATACAGAAATTTAGACGCAACTTTTATTTATTTGTCAATGCAATTGATTTGGAACATACCATTTTGAACACCCTCCTTCGATGACTTTTCCTAAATAGGTGTAGCATATATTACATTGTTCCGTTGTCAGAATTCTATACTCACAAAAAGAAAACTATTTAGAGACTAATTAACGTTTGTTTTACATTGTATTCCTACTTAATAACTGATTAGGCATGTAAGAGCACAAGTTCACTCTTAAAAATAAAGGTTCTTCAATGGTTCTTTGTGGCACTTAAGGTTCCATAATGAACCATTTCTCTTTCAAGAACCAATTGTTGATATTAAGGGTTCTTTGGGCAGTTGCAAGGTTCTTTGTAATTAAAAAAGGTTCCAGTCTTTACCAAGCTGGTTCTTTAGACAGTAATCAGTGACAACGGGTGTTTGCATTATGTCGGGCATGCCTGCAGGCTAATTTGAATTTGATGCTCATAAATGGTATTAAGTATTATGCATATTTGGTTTTGCATTATGTCGGGCATGCCCGCATGCTAATTTGAATTTGATGTTCATAAATGGTATTAAGTGTTATGCATACTATAATTATGTTTCAAACCACCAATTATGTTTCAATCCAAGTTTCAAACCACATCACCTTCTAACTCCATAACTTTAAACTAAGATATTTCAAAAGCTGGTATTTGTTAATTGCCCATTTGTATATTTATCTATTTGTACCCCACTTTTATTCTAAATTGTTTATGCGTATATATTACGAAAATTTGTTTTATTTATGCACATAAACTTTAAATTACAGTAGTAGTACTGCCTCGCTTTCATATAAATATAAATTACTGAAAAGCTAACTAAATGAGTTGTTGACTACCGAGGTAACTACAGATAATGAACGGGACACAGTTGGCAGGATATAATGCGCCAATTTTCATTGTGGAATTTGTTACACTTAAATCAACACAAAGACTGCATTTTTATCATTTAAATTAAAAGATTCCAATTCTAATAAAAATATGAAATAATATTTTTCAGGAATTAGTTAAGTATGGTTGCGACCCCGAGATTGAATACGTCTGCATTAACGGAATCCGCCCTCCCCGCGCTCCCATCTTCTAAATGCTTTGTGCATCAACTGGCCGTGGCACTAAACAACTTGAAAAAAATCGGTAAGTGAATCATTTTGAATTGTTAAAGGATTTCAATAATTAAATGTCTACTACGCATAGGCAAAACGTTATCAGACACCAGTTTAACATGTTTTAATAATGTTCAAATAATTCAGTTTATTCAGAACAATATAACGAAAAAACGAAACATGCCACCCATTAACTAGCTAGCTAAAAGTTAGCTAATATTGATGCTTTTGCAATTGTGTGCAGCTAGCTAGCTACGGTGCCAACAACTGTTCTGCAAAGTAAATTAGCCGACTTAACCATAGGTAGATGTACACAACACTAGATAGTACCGTTTATCAATGTGGGTTGTTGTCGATGAGGGAAATTGTTTAGGAACTTTGCAATCGTTGCACTGTAAGGGTTAGCGATTAGCTAGTTCCTTGTTAGCTGGCTTCGGTTGGTATTAGCTGGCTCCAGTTAGCTGTATGCTAGCTCCAGTCAAGTGTTTGTCAGTTCCGGGTAGCACTTTGCTAACTTGCTCAGCCATGTTCTATTTGTGTTAACTTGAAGGTAATTTGTTAAACTATCACTATCTAGCCTACTTTATAAATGATGTTTTCAATGTGATTATATTATGAATAGTTTATATTACTTAGGCTATTGTTCATGCAACGAACTAGCTACTGTACATGAATGGATGTCCTGTATCAACCTTAACAAATTACAGTACTAACTGTGTTCTTGCAAAAAACGACATGAGTTTATGTCCTGTGTCAACATGAACAAATGACACTACACTCTGTTAATGCATTTGTAAACCATTAATAAAATAAGGGTTATCATTGTTAACCGTTTGTTCATGTCTTGTTCAATGTTCGTTCAAGGTAACTACTGCATTTGTTAATGGTTGTTCATGTACCCTTATCGGAAAGTGTTACCAAAGTAGGAAGTTGAAAGTATTTTTTTTTTTTTTTAGGAAACATTTTTTGTGCAAAAACAATAAAGGAAATGTATTGCTTTTGTTAAGGTATTTAAAAGCATTTGACAGACTTAATTACATTTTTTGACAGTATTTGACAAACTTAATGACATCTTTATGACAAGTCCAAATTGTACCACTGTACTTGAGGTCAAGAAAAATATTCATGACACTGTTATGAATGCATTTGACAGTGTTACAACACGTCATGACAACTTTATGACAAGTCCAAATTATACCACTGTACTTGAGGTCAAGTAGACATATGCATCTGTATTGAAGTTTAATGCCAAAACAGATATTTAGTAAGAAAAGTACTCTGCACTAATCACAAACCATTACATTGTGTTTCAGGTCAAATGGTCAGTGCAAAGGTCCTGTTGTTGCCAGTGCTCTTTAAAGAGAATCTCTCTTTAAAGACCAAGCATTATTGCAGCTGGAAACAGATTTTAAGATGCTGCGTGGGTCTTTATTACAACTTAAACTGGTTTTAAATGTAAATGTAAAGAAAACAAATGTTATGATTTTTCAGTAGTCCAAAAAGCTGGTTGAAAATACACTTGCACTCATGTGCTTAGATGGTTGACGAATTTATCACATCTCTGCGTATAAATATTTAGGGATATTGGCTGGATGATAACCTGTCTTTTTAAAGTACATTTATATTGCCTAGGCGTGCAGGCTTACTGGATGAAGCTTGGAGATGCTGTCAATACCAATATTAGCAATACCAAATTGTGATTTGTGATCAAATTGTGATCAACAATTATTTTTATGATTGGATTAAATAAATCTTTTAATGAATTACCACACAGCCCAGGTGTGCTAGCTCAGGAGTAGTCAAACCATTCCTGAGCTATTACACCTGATGGAACCTTTTAGCTAACCAAAATGTATTTTATTAGTGAATCAGCTGTACTAGTTTAAGGCTACAGCTAAATTGTCACATCTGGGTGTCACCGAGGAGAGCTCTCTTCTGCTTAAAAATAGAAATCCCACTTTGTTCACTAGATCACCATCATCTAATTGCAAAACTCTTCCAAAGCAATTTATCTTCAGTCATACATCACCATTCAAAATGAAAACCTGTTATGTAGATCCCAGGATATTGACACAGGTCTGTTTCAATAGATCCAAATTAGTTGTTGCTTGTCTGTAGAAATGTTTGTTTGCAAGGTAGCCTCGATACAAGACTAGGCTAGCAAGCTAAGGCGGAGGTTGTGAAAATGTTTATTTTTTTAACACCTTTGTTGAAGTCGATGAACAAATTTATACACCCAGTTAGTTAGTACACAAATGATTCTACACATGCCTTTGTTGACAAGAAAAGGTCCACTGTTGCTCCAGTGGACTGGTGTTGGTCAAGCTGAAATAAAGGACTACGTACCATTCCAAGGCTAGGATAGATTGCTATAGCCTAGTCTCGTATCAAGGCTATTTGCAAGGTAGGACTTGAGAT
Source organism: Esox masquinongy (assembly GCA_016801175.1). NCBI lineage: Eukaryota > Metazoa > Chordata > Actinopteri > Esociformes > Esocidae > Esox > Esox masquinongy. The sequence goes on from JACXGI010003925.1 coordinate 5,450, forward strand.
TTATTATTTTGTCACTATGTTGGGCCTGGAATAGCTTTACTTTTATTTAGACTAAATCTATCAGCTTTAGGGCTTGGGTATAAATATTTTTCTTCAATACATTATAACTGTATTATTCAAAAGCAGTAACTACATTTTGGAAAAAAGTTGTAAGTTTGATTCTCAGGGCATTGAGCCTTTCATTTGTGTAAAATGTGTAACACTTTTTTCAAAGAGTTAAATATATTTAAATGTAATGCAATGATGAGTTGTAATTAAAATTGCAAAATTTTTAATAAAAGAAACATTGATTTACCTTATCATTATTAAGTTATCCACCTTGATTGTTCAAACATGAATTACAAAATATATAGTTGGTGCCCTGGAGAACCAAAAAGTAATAGGTTCTTTAGAGAATCATTGTTTATAGATTTCTGTGTAACCATTAATGGTTTTCTAGAGCACCTGACTAAAAAAGGATCTACAAGGAACCGTTTTTATAATCATACTTTAAAGAACCTTTAAAGGTTCCAGGTGCAACCAGTTTCTATAGTTCTCTGTGTAACTTATCTGGTTCTTTGAAGCACCAAATTCAGAAAGGTTCTTGGAAGAACTGGCTTGAATATGGTTCCTTGCAGATCCAAAAATGGTTCTCCTATGGCATCGGATCGAAGAACCTAATAAGGTTCTAAGTTGAACCTTTATTTTTAAGAGTGTATTGTAACAGGCGCTTTGTCTCACCCGTCTCTCTTTGGGTTAATGTGGAGTAATTAACAGTAATTTGTTGACTTTAGACCATTGTACAGTAAATAAACAAATTACATGTTCTGTTCAAACGCCATTTTATTAGAAACTTTAGAAAAAAATCAATCATTACTTACCTCTGAAAATATTAATGAAACATTGATGGGTTTAACGTGTAGCCTATTGCCTGTTTAACAAACTAAACGTACTTCATGTAAACACGCTATGTTAAACACGTGATTTATATTTTCGCTTGGGTCTGTACTTGGTAAAATTTTGCAATTAGGCTACATAAATGTTAACTTAATCGTTGTACATTTCAACAGCTATATTTCCAGTCAAATAACTGTATTTCGGTTTGAATAATTACAATTAACGAAAAGGAAGAGATTCAGGTGTGTAGACCTATAACATGGAATCAAACACAGAAACATAGCAATCCATGAATAGGATTATAGTAGACAATATTCCTCCGATTTGAATGTTTTATTCTGGCCATATAAGTACAGATGCAGGCTTGAATAACAGCTGTTTCAGACGGGTGTCGACATTCTCACAGATGCCTCCTGGTGGCCATTCTTATTTTTTATTTTATGTTTTTGTCCATGCCGCACGGCACTGCAACTTGCCGCGCCATACCACGGTATAAAGAGGCATACCGTGGCATGCCTCGTCGCGGACTGCCCCCTTGGCGCTGGAATTAAACGAGCGACATCTGTATGTCAATTAACTATTGGCTTTTGAAGACAGTGAAAGTGGTAAGACATGCTTTTCTTAACTTGTTTATTTTTATTGATATGTTCTTTGGAAGTAAATTCAACACGTCAATTCATGCTTGGTCACAATGACAGAAAAAAGTCTGAGTTTATGTTTCCGAACATGGACAGGACAAAAGTGATGCGAGCGAGAAAATACACTGAAAATTTTTCAAATGTTTCAATTCCTTGAAAATGTTTCAATTCCTTGAAACACAGCTAAATTAAGCTTGACAGTTAGCCTGAGAGGGAGCAGGCTAGTTCAGATGTATAAGTTACCTTAGTTACTGAGTAGGGACTCCTATAAGCCACCGTAATGGAACGGAACACTCAAATTAGCCAGACTTATTGAAATAAGCCTGGATTTTCTTGTATCTGCCTTGATGGAATACCCCCTGATGCGCTTGTCTATCAAGTTATCACGACAGGGTTGCTGTTGTAATCTAAAAAAATGTGCAACATTTCGCAGCATAAACTATGGAAAACACAAAACCTATGGCCACAGTTTATTTCTTACTGACCTCGATATCATTGTCGCTTTCAAGGACGTTTCTAACCTCGTATCACCGAACAATACAGAAACAATCTCTTCTAACGAAAAAGTCGTGGCTGCTTTGGCGCTATCATTTTGAGTAAGGAAATTAATAAAACAAAAAAAGTCAAATGACAGCATACCCTGTTCTGGTTTCTTATTAATGACAACATCCATGGGAATACAGTAACAGGCTTTTATCAGGTAGATTTTGTGATATATACACAACTATTACTGTTAAAGAAACATGCCCGTTCAGCGACCGCTACAGTAATTTAAAAGACAGCTGTCCATAGCATAATAAATAAAAAAACATTGATTCTAGAGATCAGAATATCGATACATTATTGTGAAAAAAATAATCACGATTTTACATTAAATCGTATTGGCACAGCACTATCTGCTAGCAAGCTAGAGTGCTTTGATAGAATTTAGCGGTTATGTATAGTGGTTAAATAATAGAGAAACCACACAAATCAAGGGTGAAAATACATTATGTATTTATTGGAATAATGTAGCCAAGTGGGTGGAACCGATGGAGGGGGTACGGTATTGGTGGGAACAGTTCGGGCTGGCACCGGTCAGGTGATTTAGCCACTTACGTTTTGGTCGCGGGAGGAACATTTCAGTGTTTGGCATGCAGCGATATATAGATGGATGGTTGGAGTTCAGACGGGAGTGTGGGTGAAAGGCAAAGCAAATGGGCTGGGTAGGACCAGGTCCAAGTTCCCAAGGTACATTAGGTTTTAAGATCGTGTAGCTGTGTGTCCTAGTTTATGAAACTGCTAACCTGTGTGCTGTAAATAATGAGTGTATAAATTATGCTGGTTGGTGACTTGAATACATGTTGTATGTTGTGTCTGAGAGGAACTGATTTATATTATAGCTGGTGTTCCTGTCGAATTGTTGAGGTGTTGAAGATGTCAGTTGTGTGGCGCTGACTATAGCCAGACGATAACAGCCAGGGTATTTCCGTCTGGTGTCTGTTTGTATTGTAGTATGTTGGAGGTAGGCTGGGAGATATTAATGTGTTTTTGTTTATAGGTGACTGTATGAATGTTTGCCACTGTTTTTGTAGAGAGATTGATTTTGTTGTAGATCGAGAGATGGTTTCTGTTTAGTTTATTTCTTTTCTTTTTTTTGAGTTGAGACACTGGAAGCCAACTTGTCCATGCACATGTATTTGGAATCTCTTTTTATTAACTTAGATAATTACTATTTATTGAACCAAATAATAAACTTGACTTCTTTTGTAATTATTTGCTTTCTGTGTTACTGCTTGCCTGTTATGGGCCCAGGACCTGCTTGCTACAGTGACCTAGGGTTACAATAATGCAGCAGAGCTGTCCTATTTCAGTGAATGTTCCAAAATGTTCTCACTGTAAATCTGGTTACAAACTGATAAATACATCGAAGGGCATGTCTACCTAGCAAAGATCATGTTTCCAAGACGATAACCCCCATGCCAGATGGTCAATGTAAACATTCCTGTGGTTATCAGAGCACAACCTACTGAAAGAGAGAATCTAAACACAGATGTTCCTATTGCTCTCTTACCTAGGTGCATATAACTTTAAATGAAACATACCTTCATAATACATTTAAAATACTACATTATTACACAGATTCCACAGTTTCATTCAGACATTACCTCACATTAGCTGGCTAGCTAGACACAGCACCGCAGTCATCTCATTCTTACCTGTATTCGTGGGATTTCACGTGTCTTACAAAGTTAGACATTTTGGCTATCACATCAGTAATTTTACTTTTGCACATTTTGAATACAACTGTCCTTTTCCTCACACCATCGACTTAGTCTTGGAATCCAAATGTAATTATTTTCAGGGCCGATACAAATGCCATGATCAATAGTTCTCAATCATGTCTTACTTGACGACCTAACGTTGACAGCTGAACGCTAGGCCTATGATTTGGTGACATTGAGAAAATTCCAATTAGAGGTTGTTGTGTTGTCCCTCTCATCCCCACCCACTGGATGCATGTTGAGAACACTGAACACTAGGCCTGCGAGTGCGGGGCAGTGCAAGCAGACTGAGGTGAGAAAGGATACTGGCAAACTCTAGGGAAATCTTAACAAGTCTCTGGAGTCATACAGCTCAAGTCCAAGTTAAAGGGATAGTTCGTCTAAAAATGATATTTATCCAAAAAATCACTTACCAAAAGTTGGTCCGGAATGGACATAGAGTAATTTTTTCCAACCATGCATTATTCAGCTCTGTCCACAGCTGTAATTAGCATTCTTAGCATCGTCCAAATTCATGAATGGAAACTGTCCCACTACAGCAAAGCTGCATTGCAAGCGGAATACTACTCCTAAACACTTCAAACTACATTTACTCATCTGTCGCGGTAACAACTGGCGGAATTTGCTCAATCCATTCCAGCACTAGCGAACTATTTCCTACAGCCATTCACACAGCTTGTGTGCTCCGGCGATTTACGTCATCAGGGTGGGAGTGAACTATCCCCTCCAGAAGCTACGAGAGGTGAGTTTCTCTAGCTGGCCCATTATCGTGAATATCGTCGGTGTACTTCAGTTTTATTTCTATCATTGTGGAAAACGCTGCGATCGTGTTTGATTTGCAAAGAAATGATAGAAAGGACATGGGAGAGGAGACTTGGTGTTTCATCACTCGTTGCCATATCTTAATCCAGACATGTAACACTTCATTCTAACATTGACATACGATTTAGTTAGATATACAGGTATATTGACTCTTGTAAACGCTACTTAAGTGGTTAAATAAATGAAATCATATACATTTGTTGTCTACCATTGTCACATTAGCTTTTTTGACATCAATTGAATAGAAAAGTTTAGCTTTGAGCTAAAGCTTCCGAGTCAAAGTTTGTGCACCAAAAACAATGGACCAGATGGTAGATTTACAATCAAGGGGTTTAGAAGATTAGCTCAGTTCAGATACACATGATTGAATTAATAGAAATTAGACACTTTTTGCATGTTGCTCATCATACTATAGCTGTTAAGATATCATATAGCTTTCCTGAAATTCAGAATTCCCAAAGATTACTACAAACAGTTTCATTGATTTTGAATACAATGGATGTGGCCAGAGAAACTCATAAAATTGAGGTGGGCTAAACCTGTTTGTTTTTTTTTGTTGGTTTTTTTTATTTTAGTTCCCTAGGTCTGTATAGGCCTGTATATTCATCTCTTCCAAATAAACTTAAACCTTAGAAAAGTATTTTGTATGTCAAAAGTATCTTATATGAAGCACATTGTTGGAATACATCAGTATTATTATCAACATGGCAGACTTAAAATATTAAATACGCTTATTTGTTGTCAGCTTAGATCCTTTAGATCCAATTACACCCTGAAATTCAGAGATCCTAAAGTTTTCAACTAAAAATAGCACCATTGAATTTGAATACAATGGATTTGGCCAGAGAAACTCCTAAAATTGGGGCGGGCTCATTTGTTACCAGCTTAGATTCTTTAGATCCAATTATCAGTTTGATTAACCTATATGTTCTGTTTATAAGATTGACAAACATTACCTAAAAAGTTAAAATCCGTAAAAATGTATTCAAACAATATATAATAAATTTAAAACTAACTGGAAAAAAATGAATCAAGATAAGGAACGCTGAGCAAAACACTTGTCATACATAATCTCTTCTGTTTTAGAACTGAAAATATCTGGCATGATTTCATCAAGCAAAGAAATGCATGAAAACAGGGCATTTTTAATATAATCAATGTACATGATCCAGTATGACTCTTTTTTCTGTGTACTGATATCAAATTATATCATATTTAAATATGCTCATTTGTTGTCAGCTTAGATTCTTTAGATCCAATTATCAGTTTGATTAACCTATATGTTCTGTTTAAGAGATTGGCAAACATCACCTGAAATGGCAAAGTTCTGGAAATATGATTCTGTCAGTATATAACAACTTTAAACTAAGTATAAAATGATGGGTGAACCTCTATCTTACATCAGCATACAAGTTAGCAAATTTTTCTTGAATTCAGAGTTCCTAAAGTTTTCCATCCTATTAAACTCAAAATAAAACTATACTGTTAAGGTAGCCAACAGTTTTCAGAGTTCATAAAGTTTTTTTAATAAAAACAGCACCATTGAATTTGAATACATAGGATTTGGCCAGAGGAACTCATGACATCGGGGTGGCCTTAGCCCTTGAGTTTCTTTTTTTTTTTCAATCACAGGCCGCCAGGGTTTGTATAGGTCTAAATGTTCTTTTATTCCTAAAATAATGACACATTAGAAAAGTATTTTTTGTTTGTCAAAAGTATCTTATATGAAGCACATTGTTTGACCTAGACTGGGATTGTTACCAACATGATTGACTTAAAATATTTGTTGTCATCTTGGATTAATTCGATCCAATTATCAGTTTGATGAACTTATATGATCTATTTATGAACTGAAATATTACCTGAAAAGGTAAAGTCTGGAAAAAGTAATTCAATAAATATATAGTGACTTTAAAACTAACTAAAACATGGTGCACCTCTACCTTAGATCAACAAGTTGTCGCATGTTTTCTTGAATTCAGTGGTCCTAAAATTTTCCAACCTGCTAATCTCAAAGTAAAGCTATGCTGTTGAGAACCAACATTTTGTCCTGAAATTCAGGGTACCTAAAGTTTTTGACTAAAAATAGCACCATTGAATTTAAATACAAATGGATTTGGCCATAGAAACTCCTAAAATTGGGGCGGGCTAAGCCTGTTTGGTATTTTTTTTAAATCTCTGTAGGGGTCTGTATATTCATCTCTTCCAAAATAAACTTAAACCATAGAAAGATCTTTTGAATGTCCAAGGTATATTATATGAAGCACATTGACTATATTAGTATTGTTATAGACTGTCAGGCGAAGGTGTCGTAGTGGTGTGCAGGGAAAGTAAGGAGCCAAGCGCAGGAATTTTAGTAGTTGATACTTTATCCAAGGTAAGTTGTAAAGGATCTCCCAAAAAAGGGGAAGCGTCGAGCGCTATAAACAGAATGCACAGGATACAACACCAAACATAGAACAATACCTCACAAAGACGCCCAGGAACACAGGAACTAATACAGGTTACCTAACGAGGGAATGGACACCAGGTGTGTGCAATAACAAGACATGACAGTGCCGTGCGTCTTCTTTGCGCGTCCTTGTTACATAGACATGACATATTTAAAATATTAAATACGCTCATTTGTTGTTGGCTTAGATTCTTTAGATCCAATTATCAGATTAATGGATCTATATGATCTATTTATGAACTTGTCAAATATTACCTGAAAAAGGTAAAGTCCTGAAAAAGTAATTCAATAAATATATAGTGACATTAAAACTAGCTAAAACATGGTACACCTTTATCTTAGATCAACAAGTTTTCTCATGCTTTCTTGAATTCAGAGTTTCAAAAATTTTCCAACCTGCTAAATTCATAGCAAAGCTTTACTGTTGAGATAACCAACGTTTTTCCCTGAAATTCAGAGTTCCTAAAGTTTTCAACTAAAAATAGCACCATCGAATTTGAATACAATAGATTTGGCCAGAGAAACTCCTAAAATTGGGGCGGGCTCATTTGTTGCCAGCTTAGATTCTTTAGATCCAATTATCAGTTTGATGAACCTACATGTTCTGGTAATGTGATTGGCAAAACACAAGCTGGAAAAGGTCAAATCTATAAAAATGTATTCTATCAATATAAAGTAATTTTAAAACTAACTGAAAAAATCTACGCACCTTTGTTATAAAATGAGTCAAGATATGCAAAGCTGAGAACAACAAGCACTTGAAATACATAGTTTCTTCTGTCTTAGCACACAAAATATCTTGATTTGATTTCATTAAGCATAGAAATGCTTGAAAAACTGGACATTTTTATTATAATCAACATACATGATCCAACATGAGTATTTTTTCTATGTATTGATATCAAATTATATCACATTTATGTCCAATAAAAGGCTAAAACAACATTTTAACCATTTAACATATGGGTTTTAATCCTTTATTGATTCACCTGTTTTGAATTCCTTGAATACATTTTACAGGGCTATTGCTCTGTATTTTAAAAGCATACTCATCAGTTTCATGATGTGCTATTTATGAGCTTATCCATCAATTTCCTAAAAAGGTAAAATTCAGGAAAAAAAAGATTCTATCAGTATATAACAACTTTAAACTAACTAAAAACATGTTGAACATCTATCTTTCAAGTGAGTCAATATAAGGAAAGATGAGAACAGCAAGCACTTGGAAATCATTTCAAATTGACAATCTTTAATTTAATATCAAACAGTATTAACCCATTTAAAAAATATTAGAAAGCCATTATTGTTCTTTTTCTTATGCGTTCACTATTGACTCACTTTAAAAACCCTACGTTTTATATAGATCCATACAGGACACAGATCTTGAAACACATCCTAGGAGGAACTAAAAAGAGCTAATAATTAAACTAAAATACACACAGACACACACATCTTTAAACATATGCTCAAAACACTCACTCCTGAAACACTGGGTCCCCTTCAACTATCCATCCTTACCCAACCACCCTTTCCTGAGAAATCAATTATCTCCAGAATCCCTAGTCAACATGCACACACAAGCCTTTTTAAACATATACCCAAAAAGGACGTTTTAATATCACGGACAACCTAAGACATCTTTCACCGTGGGCAATGATGTATCACTCAGTATCAAAGCCATTATTGTTATTTTTCTTATGCGTTCATTATTGATTCACTTTTAAAACCCTATGTTTTATACAGATTGAAACAAGTCAAAGATCTAACCCTAGAAGAAACTAAAAAAAAAGAAATATTAAAACTAAATCCGACCCGAAGGACACTTTCCAGGGTAAGAGAGGAAGGGGGTTGGTAGGGGGTTGATCCTTGTTTATGACAAATAATATTTGAAGGGGTCTTGCCTTTGCCCAACCAATCCTGGTTTCCTAACTCCCATCTTCCAAGGAAGCATTGATCTCAAGAATTCCCTTAGTCAACGCGCACACGCACAGGCACACACCATTCAGGCTTCTACATAGTCACCATTGATCCACAAAACAATATGACTCAACCTGTGGAACGATCCATGGTCAACCCCCCTTCCGGAGGAAAGAGGGACAGCTTTTTAAACATATGCACAATAAGACCATTTTAATACACAATTCCCTTAGACATCACGAGAAGGTCATAAAGACATAAAACCGAAATCCATCCTTACCTAACGTGAGAGAAGAAGCTTGGCCCATCCCTGACCAACCCCCCTGCCGGGGAAAGAGTGGGGCAACTCATGATCCCTTAGTCAATGCACAGACAGATACCTTTCTAAACATATGCACAATAAGACCATTTTAATACACAATTCCCTTAGACATCATGAGAAGGTCATAAAAACTGAATACAGTGGATATAAAAAGTCTACACACCCCTGTTAAAATGCCAGGTCCTTGTGATGTAAAAGAATGAGACAAAGATAAATCATGTCAGAACTTTTTCCACCTTTAATGTGACCTATAACATGAACAATTCAATTGAAAAACAAACTGAAATCTTTGAGGGGGAAAAATAAAAAACTCAATAACCTGGTTGCATAAGTGTGCACACCCTTAAACTAATACTTTGTTGAAGCACCTTTTGATTTTATTACAGCACTCAGTCTTTTTGGGTAGGAGTCTATTAGCATGGCACATCTTGACGTGGCAATATTTGTCCACTCTTCTTTGCAAATGCGCTCCAAATCTGTCAGATTGTGAGGACATCTCCTGTGCATAGCCCTCTTCAGATCACCCCACAGATGTTCAATTGGATTGAGGTCTGGGCTCTGGCTGGGCCATTCCAAAAAGGTAATCTTCTTCTGGTGAAGCCATGCTTTTGTGGATTTGGATGTGTGCTTTGGGTCGTTGTCGTGCTGAAAAGTGAACTTCCTCTTCATCTTCAGCTTTCTAATGGACGCCTGAAGGTTTTGTGCCAAAATTGCCCGGTATTTGGAACTATTCATAATTCCCTCCACCCTGACTAAGGCCCCGGTTCCAGCTGAAGAAAAACAGCCCCAAAGCATGATGCTGCCACCACCATGCTTCACTGTGGATATGGTGTGCTTTGGGTGATGTGCAGTGTTGTTTTTGTGCCAAACATACCTTTTGGAATTATGGCCAAAAAGTTCAACCTTGGTTTCATCAGACCATAACACATTTTCCCACATGCTTTTGGGGGACTTGATGTTTGTTTTTGCAAACTTCAGCCGGGCTTGGATGTTTTTCTTTGTAAGAAAAGGGTTCCGTCTTGCCACCCTACCCCATAGCCCATTCATATGAAGAATAGGGGAGATTGTTGTCACATGTGGCACACAGCCAGTACTTGCCAGAAATTCCTGCAGTTCCTTTAATGTTGCTGTAGGCCTCTTGGAAGCCTCCCTGACCAGTTTTCTGCTCGTCTTTTAATCAATTTTGGAGGGACGTCCAGTTCATGTAAATGTCTCTGTTGTGCCATATTTTCTCCACTTGATGACTGTCTTCACTGTGTTCCATGGTATATGTAAAGCTTTGGAAATTCTTTTGTACCCTTCTCCTGACTGATATCATTCAACAATGAGATCCCTCTGATGCTTTGGAAGTTCTCTGCGGACCATGGCTTTTGCTCTGAGATGCAACTAAGAAAATTCCAGGAAAATCCTACTAGAACAGCTGAACTTTATTTGTAATTAATCAGAGTCACTTTAAATCATGGCAGGTGTGTAATGACTTCTATTTAACATGAGTTTGAATGTGATTGGTTAATTCTGAACACAGCCACATCCCAGTTATAAGAGGGTGTGCACACTTATGCAACCAGGTTATTGTAAGGTTTTTATTTTTCATTTTTCCCCCTCGAAGATTTCAGATTGTTTTTCAATTGAATTGTTCACATTATAGGTCACATTAAAAGTGGAAAAAGTTCTGACATGATTTATCTTTGTCTCATTCTTTTACATCACAAAAACCTGGCATTTTAACAGGGGTGTGTAGACTTTTTATATCCACTGTAGGTATCTTCCTAACGTGAGAGAGGAAGTCTGACCCATCCCTGGCCCAACTCCCTTTCCGGGGAAAAGAGGGGGGCAACTTGTGATCCCTTAGTCAATGTACACCTTATGCACAATAAGACCATTTTAATACACAATTCCACCTTAGACATCCTAAGGTCATAAAACCCTGAATTACCTGTTCTAGATATAACTAGGGTCTTAAAAATTAATATCTATATTTAAACATGCCCTAGGCCTCTAAGATCACATTAATATCTATATTTAGCCCTGCCTAAGGGGTCAAAGGAAAAAGCAATAAATCAGACACTGTTTTCCCTAAAGTGTCACAAGAAATATCTTATATTCTTCTAGCCCTTATAAACCCTTTGCATAGGGTACCTTATTATAAAGTGTTACCACTACTTCAAAGGGAAGTTTACAATCACATTCAGTTTTATTTGCCTGGCATACTGCAAAAGTTACTTTGATCCTCTGTTAGTGCCTCGACGATCAACTGAACTATGTTATCTTTGTAATTAAATAGCTGTGACTTGACACCTGGAGTCATGATGCATGCAAAATCTCTTTAGTTTCAATGACTCTTGTCTGGAGAAGAGTGAGGGGGAAAACAAGGACTTCCTGTTGTCAACATTTTTTTTTTTTACATCCCTGACACTTCAACAGTTTCAGAAAATACATTACACAGATTAACTTTTCAATGGTAAATATATATTTATTTATGTCACCAACTTTATGAAGCACACCAGTTGACTTTTTATATTACTGTATGCACCCAATATTCCACCATAGACTATTGGATTTTTGCATTGACCGTAGGCTATTATATGAGTGTATGTGCTCTGGGCACAGGGTTTCTCCTGTTTACGAATGCAATCTGATCTATGAATATACACTAACTCCAATAACTGCAGAAGTATTTAGTTTTACCTTATTGTACCTTCCCAAATTTCATTCTCAATTATATCTATGGTCCTGTCTCAGAGCAATAACTACAGGCTCAGGAGAGTTGAAGGTCACACAGAGCCATTTTGTTTTTCTCCGTACGGCATGTGCAAGCAGGAAGTAAAGTAGATCAATGAAATCCCTGATGATGATGCATCCCCCTCCCCAGGTGAACCTGGACAATTTGTAGTGCAAATGTGGCTTTCCAACTCCTCATCAGCTAATGGTACAGTCAATGGTTGAATCTACTGTAGACTGTAGTAGTCAGCTTTGTGCTACAAATTACTGTCTACAGTTATTCTGCTACAAATTACTACTGGCTTTTGTGCCATAACTGCTTACATAAATTTTCTTTTGACCACTAATCTGTTAACTTTCCTCAAAAAGAAAATTTTAAGTCTTTATTTAGATCCCTTTCTCACTCACTTCCTAACTCTCCTCTCACTCTCTGTTTCCTATCCACTTCAGATATTTTCAAATGAAAATCAGGTGAGTATTTGCAAATTAGTAGAGAGGCCTTGGATGTGCCTTGTGGCTTTTCCATTATACCTTCCAGATGACCCCATTGATAATTGGGTAAAAAATACCCATTACCCTCCCTCCCTTGATTAGCTCTACTGTACTCTGCCTTGCTGCTAGTATGAACATGGCATGCTCGAAGTATAGAATTACTGTACAACTGCAAATACACACAAGACAAACGCACACCACAGCCACATTCTTACAATTAGTCATGTACATCAACAGCCAAGGTAACAACTTGCCAATTTGTAATCAAATTGTATTCTTTCTAATCCCAACCTCGCCCCTGAAGAGGTTGAGATCTCTGATGGTGAGGATGTAGGTAGGTACTTCCCCTCCCTCTTTGTCCTCGGGGTAAAGAAGAATCAATTTCTCACTTTGAGCCTAGGAAATAAATGACCCTGAGGTGGAGCTGTGGTTGGGCTTTATTATTAGGGAACAACGGTGGTTGGGCTTTATTATTAGGGAATCTATGCTTGGCTATGGCACTGCAAACATGCTTTATTTTGAAAGTGAATAGACTATCTCAATAATCTCTTTCTGAAAAACAAACACATTACCCACAATCCTAATAAAAGCTTCTGAAAGCTCAAAAGTGTATTGGAACAATAGAGTGTATCAGAGGTTTGAAAACCTATAGCAACACCCTGAAAAGAGATTTAAAATCTTTTTTTCTCAAGATATTCACAAACTGTGGTGTACATATTGTAACAAGGAAGATCAATACGAAAAAAAATACTGTAATGCTGTAATTGGCAGTCAAGTAATCTCCGTGGTTATACATTATCAAAAATACAGACGCTTGTATTCTTAAGGAAGTAGTTTGACGTCTTACAATTTTATCATATTTACACAAGACATTCATTTATCTTAATTTGCAAACAACCCGACCCTTGTTATTCTGATAGGTGGATTGTAGGAGTACAGTTTACGAATACATAACCCTCTCAGTGTTTAAATCTCTCTAGTTTGTGAAATGTCTACCAGTAGCCTCTGCTCTTTATTGTACCTGAATTAAGATCCAATTTAAGTCATAGAATGGACTGCCAACGTACAGACTGCATTGAGAGGCCTTTGTCAAATTTCTTTGAGAAATTGGGACGAATTGTTGGCACCTACTCAGTCTGGTTTTTCATTATGCCACTGATAGTGTCTGGAATTCTGGGAGGAGGCTTTTATTTTCTGAAAGACAAAGAAGATAGTAATATTGAACGACAATTCACACCAAGAAGCGGACCCTCAAAAATTGCCAGAAACTTTGTCAATGAGAACTTTCCAAATGACAACACCGAGTTCTCAAGCCAAAGGCTTTCTGAAGAAGGAAATTATGCATCAATCCTTGTGGTATCCAATGAAAATATTCTTACCACCATGGCTTTTAAAGAAATTATCAACATGAACAATAAAGTCAACAATATCTCAATTGATGTAGACCAAAGGACGCTGAGGTTCAGCCATTTATGTGCAAAGACAAATGGCTGTTGTGTGTCAAATGACATTTTAGAAATCATTGCATTCAATGCAAGCAGAATTGAGCAGACAAACATTACTTTTCCTATATACATGCACAAATCCAGACAAATTTTTCTGGGCTCTGCAATAGGTGGGATGCTGACAAATGCAGCCAATGAAGTCACAAGTGCCAAAGCTGTAAAGCTTGTCTACTTTCTGGAGAGTCACAACACCACAGCTGAGGCATGGTTAAAAGAATTTCAAAAGATCCTCAGATCAGATGAGAGAGACAATGACATCATAAAGGTTTGTACTGCATTTTTTAAGCATTTATTCTACAATGAAATCAAGCTGAGACCTAAGTGTCATTTACAGTTGAGACCTGTTTATAGAAATATTAAAAACATAAAAAGTGAGGGCTGTCATTTAACGTTGTTTGGCAAATCGGCTTTTAGAATATACCACCTGGAAAGGTGGGTCAGAGTTAAGGGAGGAAATTATGATCTTCTAGTTTGCTGGGTTTTAGAGGGATATGGGGTACACAAGGAGAAATTCAAATTTCCAACCACTTGTTAAAGTGTTCATACATTGTACAAAAGAATGTGTACTACTAATGCTGTGTTATGCAGGATTCAGAGACAACTGGTGAGTAAACATGATTTACGACATGAATGTCTTCTCGTCATTGCTACATTGAAAAAGTGTCCAGGAAGCACTCCAGACAGCTTTGGCACAAGTGACGGGTGGTTCTGATGCTCAAAAAAGAAAAATGTGTTAACAGTGACAAAACAATTGACAATGTTTAGCATTTTAAATTGGTCGCACATATTATTGTGTTAAGATTTTACAGCCCATCATTAAATACAGAGTAAAATATGAACGAAAATGTAAAGCACATACACTACCAGTCAAAAGCTTTAAAACACCTCAACCAGTTTTTATTGAAATTCACACAGTTCAATGTCTTTATGTACTCTGCAATTTAAGCATAGCTCAAATAAATAATTGGAGACAAAAAAGAAATCATGGAAAACATTTTTAACAAAATGCCATCAAAATATTTGACTCAAAGTAGACAACATTTGCAGACATAACAGCTGAATACACTCATGGTGTTTTTTATAAAATGGATATCAAGTATTGATAAGCAAGTTCTTGCCAACACTGTTGCAGAAGTTCCCACAAATGTGTTGCACTTTTATGTTGCTTTGCTTTAACCTTTCTGCCCAGTTCATCCCAAACTAGTTCGATGGGGTTTAAGTCTGGAGGCTGTGCTGGCCATTCCATTTAAAGCCTACTGTCTTGTTCTTTTCTTCTAAGGTAGTTCTGACTTAATCTGTAGGTATGTTTTGGGTCATTCTCTTGCTGTATGATGAAAACCTGACTAACTAGGTGAACACTAGAGGGTATTGCATGGTGTTACAAAATGTTGTGGTAGATGTTTTGGTTCAGGTTGCCCCTCACTCTATGCAAGTCAACGACTCTGGATCACAAGTAGTCCAGACCATCACGCTTCCTCCATATTTGAGAGTTGGTGTCACATATGGAGGAACCATCCTTCACGCCTACTTGATAGTGTACAAAAACCCTGCGTGATGAACCGAAAATCGGCCCATAAGATCTTCTTCCAGTCTTCAGTAGTCCACTGAGGGTGTTTCACTGCCCAGACAAGCCTCTTTTTCTCACCATTATGATGGCAATATACTACTTCCTGCAGTACAAATACTGCTTATGAGGGACTAGTAAAACCCAGTTCAAACACTATTCAAACACTGCTTTTATACAGACAGCGGGTTTGTAACAAATTGTGACAGTAGTACCGTCCCTTTAAGGATCAGGCTGTAATTTTTTAGACTGGACGGTTGGAATTAGAAGAAACCAGGGCGAGGAGTCAGATTGTACCGCTGCATTTTATGGCATCGGTAAGGCCTTGTAGTTCTTGTGTATGACACCTAGGTAATAATCTTAGCACAATTCAATTCTTGCTTTTGTTCAGCAGGACTATGCCTCTGCTGTTTTACTTTGCTAGGAATTCTACCATTGTGTTACGAGTGAATGAGTAGCGTAGGGAGTTTGGTGTTATTGTGTGTTTAACTCAGTATTACCCTAACCAAATGGTCTGTTTATACGGTGTATTTAGTAGATGTTTGTTGTACGTTAGTGACTTTATGGGTGGGACCAGAGTTGGGAACTACAAGTAATCTGTTACATCTGTTACAAGTAATCTGTTACATGTAACTGATTTGCTTGTAACAGATGTAAAAAAACAGTAACTGTAACAGATGCAAAAAAACTAACTGCAATTCGTTACGTTACCAGCTAAAATAGTGTAATTGGATTACAGATACTTTTCAAAAAATGTATGATTACTTCTTGGATTACTTCAATTGAAAAAATAATGTGTGTGCAAAGTAATTATGAAATGTTGCATGTTTGATTTTCTTGTTGTAATCACATAGTTACAGTTGTGCACATAGGTTTGCATACACTGGCAGAAATAGTGACATTTTGGCAATGATTTTGAAAATATGACTGATCATGCAAAAAAACTGTCTTTTATTTAAGGATAGTGATCATATGAAGCCATTTATTATCACATAGTTCTTTGGCTCCTTTTTAAATCCTAATGATAACAGAAATCACCCAATGGCCCTGATCTAAAGTTTACATACCCTTGAATGTTTGGCCTTGTTACAGACACACAAAGTGACACATACAGGTGAAAATGGTAATTAAAGGTGAATTTCCCACACCTGTGGCTTTTAATATTGCAATTATTGTCTGTGTATAAATGGTGAATGAGTTTGTTAGCTCTCACATGAATGCACAGAGCAGGCTAGATACCGAGCCATGGGGACCAGAAAAGACCTGTCAAAAGACCTGCGTAACAAGGTAATGGAACTTTATGAAGATGGAAAAGGATATAGAAAGATATCCAAAGCCTTGCAAATCTCAGTCAGGACTTTTAGAAAATTCAGGGATCTCTTGATACCAAGCCAAGTTCAGGTAGACCAAGAAAGATTTCAGCCCACCCTTCCAGAAGAATTGTTCGGGATACAAACAAAAGCCTGCAGGTAACCTCAGGAGAAATACAGGCTCCTCTGGAAATAGACGGTGTGGTTGTTTCAAGGAGCACAATACGACGATACTTGAACAAAAATGAGCTACATGGTCGTGTTGCCAGAAAGAAGCCTTTACTGCACCAATCCCACAAAAAAGCCTGGTTACAATATGCCCGACAACACCTTGACACACCTCACAGCTTCTGGCACACTAATTTGGAGTGACGAGACCAAAATAGAGCTTTAGGGTCACAAACATAAGCGCTGTTTGGAGAGGGGTCAATAAGGCCTTTAGTGAACAGAATACCATCCCCGCTGTGAAGCATGGTGGTGGCTCACAGATATTTTGGGGGTGTGTGAGCTCTAAAGGCACGGGAAATTTTGTGAAAATTTATGGCAAGATGAATGCAGCATGTTATCAGAAAATACTGGCAGACAATTTGCATTCTTCTGCACGAAAGCTGCGCATGGGACGATCTTGGACTTTCGGTAACATTTTATTTGAAGGGGTGTGCATAAGAGTGACATGACATTGTCATGATACTGTAATAACCATGACATGACACATGAAGGAATCATTATGAATGTTTATAAATGTTGTCATTGGGTGTCATTTGGTCAATTATGTCATTTTTATGCAAGGTTGACATTGTTTGTGATGTCTTTTTTATGACTTGACATTAACTGAGTCGACAGAACCTGTCAATGTCTTCATTATGACAACTTGACATTAACTAAGACAAAATATCCTGTCAATGTCTTTGTTATGATAACTTGACATTAACCACGACAACATTAGATTAGATTCAACTTTATTGTAATTGAACATGTACAGTACAATGAAATTGAAGGAGTAGGGTAGCATGTGCAACTGAAATGCAGGGATAGCAGCAATGAGGTTCCTGAGGTAGACACGTACCTGTAACAATTGAAAACTGCAGACTTTGCAAGGCAGTGTCAGAGTCCAGTAGTACAAAGGGTGGGTATGGTTAGTGATAGGTCACGGAGTTCAGCAGGGTTACAGCAGATGGACATAGTGTTCCTGAACCTGCTGGTGTGGGAACGAAGAGACCTGTACCGCCTGCCTGATGGAAGGAGGGCAAACAGTTTGTGGCATGGATGTGAAGGGTCCCTGGTGATGCCGCGTGCCCTGTACAGACACTGCTTGCGCTGGAACCCTACGATGGCTGGGAGCTGGGTACCAGTGATGTGCTGGGCTGGGTTTCCACCACCCGTTGCAAGGCCTTCCGGTCGGCTACGGAGCAACCGCCAAACCATACTGTGGCGCAGTTAGTAAACATAACGTGTCATAAACATGTCATAACAGGCCTGATTATCAAACTTGAAGAAACTATTTAGCTTTATGTGTTGGCATTAAATACAACTGTCATATGTGGTTGGTTTTGACATTGGCTGTCATGAGACTATTATAATAGTATCATGAATATTTTCCTTGACCTCAGCTACAGTGAGGACTTGTCATAAACATATCATTAAGTGCTATTACATTGTCAAATGGTATTATAACTGTGTTGTGAATATTTTCCTTGACCTCAACTACTGTGGTACAATTTGGACTTGCCATAAAGATGTCAAGAAGTGTTATAACACTGTCAAATGCTTTTATAACAGTGTCATGCATAATTTCCTTGACCTCAACTACAGTGGTACAATTTGGACTTTTCATAAAAATGTCATGAAGTGTTATAACATTGTCTGATGCTTTTATAACAGTGTCATGCATATCTTCCTTGACCTCATCTACAGTGGTACAATTTGAACTCGTCATAAAGATGTCATGAAGTCTTATAACACTGTCAAATGCTTTTATAATGGTGTCATGAATAATTCCCTTGTCCTCTACTACAGTGTTACAATCTTTTATTTTATTTGCATGTTCTCAGCACGTACATTTTGTACTTTGAAAAAATATATAAATAAACTGGATTCCTTGTTCTTCCTCAAACAGAGGGTTCCGACATACTGTATTCTCTGAACGTACATTTTGTACGTAATTTTTTCAACACCAAAAAAACTCAATAAATAGGTTTACAGGAGAACAGTGTCCTTCCAACCGTTCGTAAGTGTACTTACACATTATTGGGAGGAGTTGTCCACTGCTGTGATCGTTTCAGCCTTCTCCTTTGTTATAGCCCCCCTGCAGCGCTCTGCAAACTGGGAGATATTCTTGTTGTCTTCGTATCCAGGGAGCAGGTCCTTGAAGATGTCCGGAAATGTGATCGCTAGCTCAGCAATTACAGCAATAAGAATTACTCAGCAATAAGAATTTGGGCCATAATGGCTGCCCAACAACATGACCAACTTAAAAAAACAAACCTCAAACCCAACAGCTAGGCCACTGACACAGTGAGGGAAAAATGTATTTGATCCCCTGCTGATTTTGTAAGTTTGCCCACTGACAAAGAAATGATCAGTCTATAATTTTAATGGCAAGTCTATTTGAACAGTGAGAGACAGAATAACAACAACAAAAATCCAGAAAAACGCATGTCAAAAATTTTATAAATTGATTTGCATTTTAATGAGTGAAATAAATATTTGACCCCTCTGCAAAACATGACTTAGTACTTGGTGGCAAAACCCTTGTTGGCAATCACAGAGTTCAGACTTTTCTTGTAGTTGGCCACCAGGTCTCAAGAGGGATTTTGTCCCACTCCTCTTTGCAGATCTTCTCCAAGTCATTAAGGTTTCGAGGCTGACGTGTGGCAACTCAAACCTTCATCTCCCTCCACAGATTTTCTATGGGATTAAGGTCTGGAGACTGGCTAGGCTACTTCAGGACCTTAATGTGCTTCTTCTTGAGACACTCCTTTGTTGCCTTGGCCGTGTGTTTTGGGTCATTGTCATGCTGGAATACCCATCCACGACCCATTTTCAATGCCCTGGCTGAGGGAAGGAGGTTCACACCCAAGATTTGATTGTACATGGCCACGTCCATCGTCCCTTTGATGCGGTGAAGTTGTCCTGTCCCCTTAGCAGAAAAACACCCCAAAGAGCTCGATTTTGGTCTCATCTGACCACAACACTTTCACCCAGTTCTCCTCTGAATCATTCAGATGTTCATTGGCAAACTTCAGATGGGCCTGTACATGTGCTTTCTTGAGCAGGGTGACCTTGCGGGCGCTGCAGGATTTCAGTCCTTCACAGCGTAGTGTGTTACCAATTGATTTCTTGGTGACTATGGTCCCAGCTGCCTTGAGATCATTGACAAGATCCTCCCGTGTAGTTCTGGGCTGATTCCTCACTGTTCTCATGATCATTGTAACTCCACGAGGTGAGATCTTGCATGGAGCCCCAGACCGAGGGAGATTGACAGTTCTTTTGTGTTTCTTCTATTTGCGAATAATCGCACCAACTGTAGTCACCTTCTCACCAAGCTGCTTGGTGATGGTCTTGTAGCCCATTCCAGCCTTGTATAGGTCTACAATCTTGTCCCTGACATCCTTGGACAGCTGTCTTTTTCTTGGACAGGTGTATTTTTTTACAGGTAACAAGCTGAGATTAGGAGCACTCCCTTTAAGAGTTTGCTCCTAATCTCAGCTCGTTACCTGTATAAAAGACACCTGGGAGCCAGAAATCTTTCTGATTGAGGGGGGATCAAATACTTATTTCACTCATTAAAATGCTAATCAATTTATAACATTTTTGACGTGTTTTTCAGGATTTTTTTGTTGTTATTCTGTCTCTCACTGTTCAAATAAACCTACCATTAAAATTATAGACTGATCATTTCTTTGTCAGTGGGCAAATCTACAAAATCAGCAGGGGATCAAATATTTTTTTTCCTGACTGTATTTACTTGTTTTTTCACATCATGGAAAATTCTGCCCAAGACACCATTACAATGGTGTATGCCTAGCCAGTGGTGCCACTCTATTATTTTGAGGTGTATTTTCAGTGACTCGGGAGTGCGATTACCTCCCTGAAGGAGCCTGAGAAGGTGCCCTTCCTCACCGCGCCCTTGGAGGACGCGCTGTTTGGCGCGATTGTCACGGAGGCCCTTGTACGCCAGAAAAGAGAGGACGGCTGGGTCCTCTCCTGCTCGTCCCCACTTCTTCCTCTGCTTCCGCTCCTCCCCCCGATGCTTCGGGTGCCCGAAGGCCTAGGGGTCGAGTGCGCTGATGTCTCCAGCATCACCATGCCAGGTCCTCGGCCGCATCGTAGCCCCCCGAGGCCGTCTCCTCCTCCCCCTGCCCGCCAGCAGAACGAAGGGAACCAGAGGGTTCTTCCATTCAAAAAGCGTTGTACCTGACGTTTTGGGGGGGAGTGTCCCTCGGACGCTTCCCCGCCCTGTGTGCGTTTAGTGGGGAGCTCCTCTCATTTGGTGAATAAAGCTGTATTTTCACCTTATTTATCAGTGAGTGAGCCTTCATTGCAGACGACTGTTGCATGCCTAGATAGGGTTGGTGAGCGGTCCTCCTACCTTCAGTCTCTGACTGAGGGCGGACGTCTCCGACTCCGTGAGTCCGTGGTTCCACCTCCAGCTGTCGCCATGTCGCCCAGCATGTGTGGGAGCCCGGGCAGGGTCCCGTTTGGTGAGGCGGGGTTCCCTCTCGCTCAATAAGAGTGTCAGGTCCATTGTACTCGTCCACACATCCTGCTGAAGCCTCTATTTCCATGGTTACGGCTGTAACCAATAGGGAGATGGACGGCTCGGCACAGGTTACGCGTGCGTCTTCCTCTCCCTTTCGGGTTGGCCCCGCCTTGGGTGGAGTGGCTGTTCCCGGATGGCTCCCCCACGGCGGTCGGGGCTGCTGAAGCGTACAATCTGTGGCTAGCCACAGCTCCCCAGCTGCGTGCTTGACCGCGCTCTCTTTTTTACTCAGAATGGTGTCATCTGTGCATGCTGCCAGACTGGTTGGACAAAACGCTGAGAAAGAGTTACATGTTGCAGTTTCACTGCCCGCCCCTTCCGTTCTCAATGATCGTGGAAACCGTGATGATGTCCCCAGTGAAGGTCACTGCCCTCCAGGGGGAGATTGCGGACCTTCTAGAAAAGGAGGCGGTGTCACTAGTCCCGTTGGGGTAGAGGGAGAAGGGGGGAATGAGGCTTATTCCGGACCTGCGCGTTTTGAACAAATGCGTGTCAAAGGAAGTCCCAGGAAGTCCCTGCGTTTTGCGTTTCAGGGCCAGGTGTACGAGTACATGAGGGTTCCGTTCGGTTACGCGCTGGCCCCTCGCACAAAGTGTGTGGATGCGGCGTTGGGACCGCTGAGGTGTCAGGGTTCTGGCATACTTGGATGACCTTTTGGTGTCCAAGTAGGCCAAGGTGCCCTGTGGTTTGCGGAGGCGGCTCAGATGGCGGTGGAAACGCCGTGGCCGATCCCTTACCGCCATGGGGTGTTGACACAGGCAAACGGTTAGATCCGGGCGTTCCCTGTGTTGGGCCAGCCGTTGCGGGCCTGGCTCCTTAGAGGGCCAGGTTGCTGAGGCGGGGACTGACCGAAGATGTTTTTGCGACCATTCAGGCTGCGAGGTCGGCTTCCACGTCGACTAGCTACGCTGGCCAGTGGAGGCTCTTTGCACACTGGTGCGAGGACGTGGGGGTTGACCCCTTTGCTGTGAAGTAGGGAGTGTCCTGTCATTCCTGCAATGTCTGTTTGATAAGCAGAGGTCGCTAAGCACGCTCAAGGTGTACGCGTGTCATGAAGGGTTTAATGGGGTGTCTGTCTTTAGCCATCCCTTGGTGAAACGTTTTTTGGCCAGGTCCCGCCATCTCAGGCCAGTGGCTCGGCGGACATTTCCACAGTGGGATTTGGCTTTGGTTCTGGAGGCGCTGTGCGACACACCTTTCAAACCCATTGATCAGATCCCTTTGAGGATACTGTCTCTGAAGACGGCGCTGTTGTTGGCTCTGACGTCTGCTAAGCGGGTCAGTGACCTGTGTGCGCTGTTGACGCAGCCTGGCTGTCTCACCATCAACAGCGATGGCAGCAGGGCTGTCAACCCAGCTTTCCTGCCTAAGGTGATCAAGCTGTTGTTTCGTTCCATGAAGATGGTCTTGTGAGCGGTCTCTCCTTCTCCCTATGCGGGGGCGGGGGAGGAGAGTTTGCATCGTTTGTGCCCTGTGTGCAGTTTGGCACAGTATGTGCAACGCACGGCCGCGGTGCGGGCCAGCTCTTCATGTGTCACAGGGGCCCCAAGGTGGGCCAACTGTTGTCGAAAAAGTGTCTCTCACTGATTGTGTGAGGCGATTGATCTGGCATATGTGGCACTTGGCGCGCCTACGCCTAGGGGGTTCGGGGCGCACTCTACGCGGGGAGTGGCGGCCTCGGCCACTCTTTTCTGGGGTGTGGGGGTGGCGGACATTTGTGCTGCTGTGTCTTGGGGGACGCCGTCGCCTTTTGTCCGTTTTTACTTGCGTGACATGGCTGCGGGTACTCTGGCTCCCTCTGTGCTCAGTGTGGCTGAGGATGGGGTTTGAACGCTGTCCGTTGAGCGGTTGGAACGGTGCCTCTGGCATGGTTCCATCCGGTGCTCCGGATTGCCTGTGTGGCTTTGTGGTTGGACACTTGCATTCCGTGTGGTGGACTGGGGTGTCACTCCCGGTTGGGGCTGTACGGCTGCTTTTTCCTGTCTGGGCATCTTTCCTGTGTGGTGCTGGACAGTGTCACGGTACGCTCCCCCGTTGATGGCGGGTGAGGGCGCTTGGAACCCGCCAAGGGATCATGCTAGTATGCTCCCTTGGGCGTGGGTTTTTCTGTGCTGCCTGTCTGCAGTGGTGGCCGTGTGTTTCGAGCGTATGTCTGTGCGCCGGGTTCGGGACTCGGCGTGTTTTTTGGGCTGGCCCCAGATGCTCCGATTCAGTTTTTACTGATTGAGGAGGTGCCGGATGGGTTGGCGCCGTGTGTGCATTCGTTTGGGTCTGTCCGTCAATAAGCAAATGTTTGTGCCGGTGGATGAGCGAGATGGAAGCGGGTCTGTGGCGCGGACGGTGTTCTGTGCTTGATCCGCCCTGTTGGGCACTGGTCTCTTTGGTGGAGTTGGTGACCGGCAGGGAGTACAATTTGGGCTCGCTCGCTTTGCCCTAAACCAATAGGAGCGATGCCCCTATGGGCAAAGCTTCACGAAATATAACGATAGTTACTTTCGTAACTCCAGTTCTATGAGTGGAGTGTCGCCCATGGGGTTCATGCCCTGGTTGGTCTCTGAATGCATTTCTCATGAAGAAAGGTATGTCGGGAGACTGAGCGGGGTGTGCGCCTTTCTGAAATAGCCACAGGGCAGATGGCCACTAGAGGTGTAATTTGCATATTTAAATTTTCAGTGCCTGCCTATTGGCAGAGGGGTAAACCAATAGGAGCGAAGCCCCTATGGGCGACACTCCACTCATAGAACTGGAGTTACGAAAGTATCTATCGAAATCAAATGATGTACCATCTCTTAGATATTATAAGAACCTCACATTTTATTATTTAAATATAGAGAAAATTATAAAAATAACATTTTAATGCAGTATGGGGAATAATCATTAATGCATTAGAAACTAAGTTAACCTGTAAGGCTTGAGCAAGGGTGGGGGCGTACAGGTTTGTGGCTTAGTATGCACAGTATATGTTGGTTTCAGGATTTCTTTTTTGTTTTTGTTAATTATTATTGTAGGTTGAATTTGCTGTTTTGGATATTTATAGGGTAGTGTCTACGTGGAATCTTGTATTCATCAGTATGTGTAGATTAGGTTCTGGATGTTTGTATGGTTAAGGTTCAGGATGTATTTAACTTGCTTTATTACATCAATGAGACTAGCTAAACTGCATCAACTGAAACAAGTATCTTAGTAATAATGGGTGCAAAATATTCAAATACTAACATATTGGATTTAGTGAGAAACATAAAAAGTATTCATTAGCATTTATAGTTCAACAAAGTAATTCATTAATATGTGCATGTAGAACATGGTAAAACAAACTGAAAATCAAATTGCAACAAAGAATTCTTGGGAATGTTGATGTGTACGTCTTATATCTAGTGTTGTGTTCAATCAATCTTATTTTCAAAGAATCTTTTCAGTGAAGTGGGTGTATTGAATCACCGCTCTAGAACATTTGTTCAACTGATTCACTTTTACAGACAGAATCACAGAGATGTAGGCTGCTCGGGAAGTCTGAATGAATACTCTTTCATCACCAATGTTTAACAGTTGACAGATCTCACAATACCCAGAATAACTGTACTTTCAAAAAGAATCATGGAAACAAATCTGTGTAATTGCCTCTATTCATTATAATGGGCTTATGAATTAGGCTAATCACTTACTGTTGGACCCTTCTGAATTGATTTCAACTGTCTGCATCTCTACTCTTTCCTTGGGTGTTTTTCTCTTTATATCATACCCTGCCTCCATCCTCTCGCTTTTCTCAGGCACTGTATCTGCATTTTTTTTGGTTGACTATACTATAGTCTAGCTTTAACTTATTTTAACAAAAAAATATTATATCTATTTAAGAGTACTGATAATTTATTACATTTACAGAAAATTCCAGTTATCAGTAATTAATTAACACAATACTTTGTTTAGCTAGCTAGCACACATTCAACATTTACCAACAGAAGGAAAAAATATTGCTAGATTTTAAAATAACATTATAAAGAACGCCACTAAAATTTATGGGAAACTAGCGAATTATGCGCAATATCTTGTGTGCTGTTTTCCCGCCACTGTGGTAGGGCTACTCGACTTTGGTATGACAGCAAAATCACATTTGGGCTGCCTGTGTGATGGAGAGGCACTGTCAGCCCCATTCTTAATAGGCCGTCGAAATATCCCCATTATGGTGCTGGACTTGGCAGCATCAGCTTCAAGAGGCCATTGTAGTTTTTCTCTTTCTCCGCACCACCTTTCCTCTTCCTTTCCATTTTGACAACAAATGTATGTTAAGAAAACCAGCAAATACAAAAAAACTTTGCTTAACACTAGAACCACCAGGCCTTTCTTCAGACCAACAGTATCAGCCAGAGCTGAATGCCGTTTCTCGTCATTAGCATACCAATCGGTCTTATTAGCATACACATTCTCCTCTGCAGCATCACCATCCAGCCAGGGCATCAGTTCATCTACTGGATTGTCATCAAGCTATATAGAATAGTCCAAAAAATGATGAATTACAGAATTTGTTTTTAAATGGTAAATGAATTTGGAAAAAAATACAAGAATTTGTTTGTATTAAAAGTCTTATTATACAAAAAAAATACAAAAAAAAATACATAGAACAGTTATTTCTAAGAGCATAGGCTATAGTATTTTAATTTGTTTAGGCCCTACAAATGTACAAAATGAAAATTACACAACACTTAAATTATTCAAAATCAATCCATTAGAATTTAGTTTTCATTTTGATGATGTACAAGGTAAAATAAGAGACATTATCGACCAGTTTGCAATGATCAAGGAATGATTCGCATGAATAGCCATACATAGGCCTAAAGCACAGTTGCTTCATAAACACGAAAAATGTAAAAGAATGAATAACACATAGGCTACAGCCTATTCGTAGAAATAAAATTGATATATCCAAGGATATGTAGCCTCTCCAAGTAAAAACATTGCTGTGTATTATTCAATTAATTTTATTTGTAAATTTGATTAGCAGAGTAAAAGGATGATCAAAGGATGATTTATAGTAGCTTACACTGTCACGGTGCAGCCCGTGATCACACCTCCCTCCGGGGAAGCTTGACTATATTGCTCCCTGTTGCCGGCCTATTAGCCACCACCGCCCATTCTTCCGGCTCCATTCACGGAACACCCACTATTACGCACACCTGTTCCTCATCACAACACCCCGGACTTCCCAACATTACGCACACCAGATCCTAATTACTACAGCCTGTAACTGCTCTTGTGTTTGTCAGAGTTTTTGTAGAGTATTGTCTGTTAGTTGTCCGTGTGTAGTCATTGTTTATCTCGCCTAGTTCGCTAGTTCCTTTGTATCAGTTCTAGCCATTTCGGCCTTCATTGTTTGTATTATGCATTATGTTTTTTGCTTAGTAAACCCTTTTTTCACCATTCATCTTGCGCCTGGGCTCCTTGCTTACCACATCGTGACATAAATGAGTAACAAAACTTAAAAATTTTAATTCGATTAGCAGAGTAAAAGGATGGCCAAAAGATAACTTACAGTAATGTCTCACAGTCGCATTTGTGGTTGCTGTTGGTTTGTTTCTTCTTTTTTGGGAGGAGGCTCAGGCATTGGAGGTGGCGGCTCATTATCAGAAACAGATGAAGACCTGCCATCGACACGTCGATTTCAGGATGTATTTCTGATCCTCCATCTGAATTCATCTCATCTAAATTTTGCAGCATCCTCAATGCTGTCTGGGCGTCAACTCGTGTATCTGGGTTGATCAGGGTGTTATCGCCCATTCATCCATTGACGCCAATGCTGTTCATTAGATTAGATTCAATTTTATTGTCATTGAACAAGTACAAGTATGTACCTGTACATACTTTTAGGTTTTAGCGTTTTGTTTCACTCTCATAAGTTGCTAATTCCTAGGTAATTACATTATTCTTACATAAAATTTGATTGAAGAAAACATTGTAGCCGGGCAATAAGCATGGGAAATTAGCCTGTAGTGTTTGTCTTTTAAAGACACATTCCACAACCTTTCTTGTTTACTGACCCTATTTTTAAATCTCCAATTGTAGGCGGGATGTGTAATATGTTGTGCATATCTGCGCAATTTCTAAGTAGAATTAATAAGTGTCAACTTAACGGAAAGTGTTATCGGATGTTTTGTAATTACCTATTGTTTTTCCACAAGTGTAATAACCTATACTGATTAATCATTGTTCTGTAAGTCGCAAGTGACCAGTAGAGGCTGCACAGCCATCAGCCACTATCAGAGCAAAGGTCTGCCGATAGCAATAGTTTGTAAGACGTCCTATCGGTGCCGATTCATCGGCCAAAGGATTAATTTTCTACACAACCCCTAATAGCAGTTGTGTAGATTTTGAAGTCAGGCCGAGCAATCTACAAAATTCTGATCAATCTGGGACAAATTGCACATAATGAGCGGCTGCTGGGCGGCCCACGTAATTTGGGTCCACCGGGAAAAGTCCCAAACCTCCCAATCGCCAGTCCGCTCCTGCTGTTAGAGATTGTGGTTCTTGAAGTTATCTTGATGTTTGATATTTGACAGATATTCTGACCAGAGTATGTGAACGGAGTTGATCTGTTGGAAATCCCGCCCATTGCTCTCAGAGCGAAAGCTACACTCCACTCCACCGCTACACGTCTTTCCAATTGCTCCGCTCAAAACCACTTTCCACTCTCAGGAAAAAAAATTGCCGCTCCAAATTTGCTCAATTAATTTTTGTTTAGTCATAAATCAAAGATAATCCGCCAATTTTGTGATTAGGTATGTCAAGTATTTGTTTTTTTTATAAAAATACTGTATAACCAAGCCATATAGGCCAGTATTTTAAAGGGATAGGAGAAAGAAATCAGAAGAAAATCAGAGAGTTTTATTGCAAACTAGTTTCACAACAAACTAGAAATTTGTTCTGGTCTGTTAGTGCAGCAATTTTGTACAAAAGAAATAAAAACAATAAGAATAGTGGACTGAGCATAAAAAGAGTAGACTAAGCATTAATACCTTACTAAAAAATAAACAAAAAAATATAAGGTGCTAGAATTGTCAATTATGTCAGGAGGGGTTGTAGATTTGTCCAGTTGAGGGTTGTGTGTATGTGGGGAGCGGGCTATAGTCAGTTTGGCTCCGGGGGCATGTTCATGAGGCCTACTGCTGTAGGAAAAAAATTGTTCTTGTGGCTAAAGGTTTTATTCCTGATAGACCTCAACCTTCTGCCAGAGGGGAAAGTGCTGAATAGTCCATTTCCAGGGTGAGATGGATCAGCCCCAATCTTTGCCACTCGCCTCCGCATCCTAGATGTGTGTAGGTCTTGTAGAGACAGCAGACTGCAGCCAATCAACCTCGCTGCAGAGCGGATGATGCGCTGCAGCCTGCCCTTGCCCTTGGCAGTGGCTGCAGCGTATCCGATTCTGATGGAGGAGGTCATGGTGGACTCTATTGTGGAAGATGGAAAATGTTCACGATATATCAATAAAAAAACTTCAGTCGTTCGTATGACAGTTGATTATTTCAAGTTTAATTTCATGGATCCATGGGAACAATCATTAAAACAAGACAGAGTACAAGCACAGAGACCCGCAAAGTAATATCATGACAGATTGTTCTGATTATGCATTTCAGGTTCAAGCTTATATTCTCTTCCAACAGTACAGATGACGGAATTAGCATTTGCAGAATGTACGTATAAGGAATAGTCGCCACTATGAGGTAGTCTAAAAATGCAAGGTTGCACACAGATGGCACAGAAAATCATAGAATGTCGGTTGCTCAGACAACCCGGTCAAAGGCTGAGGTATATCAATCTGGACAGTTACTATATGGGGCCTTTGGTTATCTTAGCTTCCCCCAATAAGGTACTAGAGTCCTGTTCATCTGTAGAATACAAGAAACAGGAGCCCCCCGCTGCTATTAAGTCTAACCCCCAGAAGGGAGTCTTCCAGTGGTTTCTGCTCGGCCAAAGGCCCAGTCTACCGCAAATAGACAGAGACTAGGAGCCTTGCTCAGCCAACATTCCATTCATCACTGCCCCTGAACACAGATAGAGACATCATGAGTTGCTGACAGGGAAAGACAAGTTGTTGAGTATACGTAATGTTTCAAGCATACACAGCACAAAGGCCTTCTAATAGAATAATGAATAAATAAGTATATAATAATAAATTAATTTTCTACACTATGATGGCAGTGTAGATGTGCACCATCATAGTCTTTGGCAGGTTGAACTTTCTCAGCTGCCACAGGAAGTATATCCTCTGCTGAATTTACTTTGTAGTTGATGTGCAGCTCCTACTTGAAGTCCTGGGCGATGGTGGTGCCCAGAAAGCGAAAGGACTCCACAGAGTCGACTGGGGAGCCACCAAGGGCGATGGGGGGAGGGCAGCTGGATTTCTCCTGACGTCCACTGTCATCTCCACTGTCTTTAGGGCGCTGAGCTCCAAGTTATTCTGACTGCACCAGGACACCAGATGGTCAATCTCCCACCTGTAGGTGGACTCGTCTCCATCAGAAATAAATCTGATTAGGGTGGTGTCATTCGCAAACTTCAGGAACTTGACGGAGTGGTGACTGGAGGTACAGCTCTTGGTGTACAGGGAGAAGAGGACGCAGCCCTGAGGGGAGCCAGTGCTGATGGTAAAGGTGTCAGACAAGTACTTCCCCAGGCTCACGTGCTGCCTCCTGTTGGATAGGAAGGCGGTGAGCCACCTGCATGTGGAGTCGGGCACTCCCAGTTGGGATAGCTTGTCATAGAGCAAAGCGGGAATTATGGTGTTGAATGTGGAACTAAAGTCCACAAACAGGATTCTGGCGTAGGTTCCAGGGGAGTCCAGATGTTGGAGTTAGTTCAGCATCCAAAATTCATATTAGGGTAAAAGTCCAATTACCCTGTGTTGTTCCTGAAGGCACAAAGTCATTTTCTAAAACAGTCCATTATTCAGCTCTGTCCCAGTCTGTAGTTAGCATTATTAGCATCGTCCAAATTTGTGAATGGAAATGATGCGTCCAACTATAGCAAAGCAGCATTGCAAGCAGAATACTACTCCAAAACACTTCAAACTACATTCAGTCATCTGTCATGCAAGCATTAATTTTTTAAAACTATATATTGACAAAACTGCCAGCAGAATTTGGTGAATTCAAACAGCACTTGCGAACTACTTCTTCTAGCCACCACACACAGCTTTGTTCTTCAGCAATTATGTCATCGATGTGGACGTGAACTTTCACCTCAACAAGTTACGTGAAGATAGGTAGCTTCACCTAGCTGGCCCATTTTCATTGGTGGACATCAGCATTATATTTATTGTGAAAAATGCCGCGGTTATGTTTTGTTTGCAAAGACAGGTACAAGGGACATGGGAGAGGAGACTTGAAGTTTCACTCGTTGCCATATCTTAATCCAGAGTAGTGTAAACTATGGCTTATTGCCATAAATTACCATGATGTGGGAGAATCAATGGAGCAACTTCGCAAACAAGACATACGAATATGTAATAAACATTTCACTGCAAAGGATTGTGACCCAGGTTCACTTAGAAGAGGAATAAAGGCGAATGCAGTTCCATCACTTTATCCAGTTCAACCTGTGGAGACGACAGATTGTAAGTAATACTTCCGAATGCTATGTTACAATACGCAAAGTACACATTGCCTCATTAGTTTACATGCTACTGTAGCTAACTACAATTTGTATATATTGTGCAGCAGTTTACATAATTGCTTTATAATTTAATGTGTCTGAGTATAATAAAATATACCCCGCTTTTTATTCTAGTCATTACTTACCTTTTGTCATTAAAATTATACAGACTTTTAATGTTTAAATCCAGTTAAAAAGTCATGGTATGCTAGAATTGTGCCACAGTTACCATTTCAATAAGCACTTTCATGAAAGACATGTAACCATAATGCCTCTAATGTTATGTTAACATCAAGACCAGACGTTCCCATTCCTTGTTGAATTTGTATATGCCTCTTTGTGAACAGCTCGGCCAATGATACTGCAAGCTTGTATGCACCTCACTGACAATTTTGTCATATTGTTTTGCAGAATGACCCCGGGCACATTATTCTCAGAAAACTGTTGATGTCCCCTGGATCTGAGGTGAATGTGCCTCTGGAAGTTATCCTCACATGCCCGGTAGAGGATCTTCCTCGAACACAGCCGTCACTATCTGGAACATATTGCTTTCTTCGACCCACTCTTGAAGCCACTTCCCATCAAGGTATTTATTTAAACTAAATGTGATTATAGAAAGATTTGGGATAATAAGGAAGTTTTCTAATTAAATGCATGTTCTGGATTGTCTGGACGAACGGGGTGACTTTACATATTTAGACATACGATTTATGCAATTGACTTGTAAACTGCAGTTCCTTAGGACTGACCACCAGGGGCGATGTAGCCCACACATTTTTTTATTAGCTTATCACATACTCATTTCACAAAACGCTTGTGAAATATGTAAATATTTTACTTTAAGTACATACGTTTTCCGTAATCAACATCCGGATTGTGTACATTTAAAAAAAAAAAGTATGTTGACTACGTAAAACGTATATTGAAAGATGAACTCCCCTTAGAGAATTACTTATTTGAACATGCGAAATATGTAATATGCATTTTATGTCATAGGCAGGCACAAAATGCTACAACCGTATATGGATGAAATTCAATTAACGTAATCTATTCAAACAGGACATCAACACTGACGGCCATGTTTTGACCTCAAAGGTAGGCCACAAAAATTAAGCCTGCCCTGGAGTTTTAACCCCTTTTGGGTGACCCCGGGACAACCGCTTGGGCTAGATACACGGTTCAAATGTTAGGGCGCTCGTGAGGTTGTTCAGATGAATGCGGTCTTAGCCCCAAAGGTGTGAATTTAACCCTCTACCTTGATACAGGCAGATTACCAAGGTCAAGACCTCTCCCCATAGGAATACATTGCCGACACACTCATATAATTCATGTGGGCAGAAGGCTTTATCCATGTTCGATTAATATAACATTCGGAACATATCGTCTTTGGAGGTAGACCTCTAACTAGGATGATTTTTAGCTTCCTGTGGAAACAGGAAGTGGGTTGTATCCCCCTATTTGTGCAAATATTCACTTTACGTATTTCAAATGGTACAATATGTAAATCTGCTCTGCTCTGGTCCCCTACCCAGGCAGGAACTCAGGACTTAGTCAACCTGGGCCTGCCCTGGTAGGGGACCAGGGCCATGCTCAGGCTGCTCTTACCCCCAGGGAGCACACTCTATCCCAGGTCACAGCAGCCTGGGCATGGCCCTGGCTCTGGTCCGCTACCTAGGCAGGCACTCAGGACTTAGTCAACCTGGGCCTGCCCTGGTCGGGGACCAGGGCCATTCCCAGGCTGCTCTTACAGAGTGGGTAACTAGGTCCCCAAAAGTAGGTTTAGGTTACCAGGTGTCCATGGTTCTTAGGCCGTCAACTATCTTGGTTCAGTTAGGGGAGGGTGCTTAATAGTGGGTAAACAGGACCCCACAATGCGCCAGGTTATGCAGGTAGGCCTTTCCAGGATGCTGAGTCCCGGGAGAGAGTGTGCTATCTGGGGGTCGGTAGGGTAGGTAGAGGACCAGGGCCTACCTTAATTATATACGTTTTCCGTAATCCGTAATCAACATCCGGATTTTATAAATTCCG
>JACXGI010003925.1:38861-58251 GCA_016801175.1 Esox masquinongy
CCCCCCCCCCCCCCCCCCCCCCAAGATAGCACACTCTAGGGGAACAGCAGCTGTGTGAATGACCCACCTCCATTACTCGGCGCACCATGGGGTTCCGGGTACCCAATATTACATATGTTTTCCATAATCAACATCGGTATTGTGTAAATTCCTACCCCCCAGATAGCACACTCTAGCCCGGGTCACAGCAGCCTGGGCATGCAGTAACCCATTTACATCGGGTTACTCATTCTGAATGTTGTATTATGTAATCAGCATCCGTTTATTGTAAATATTTTCCACTCAACTGCACCACCTGCTGGACACAATTTTATTAAAAATCATTTACAAAAGAACAGGGGTGGCGTTACACATTTTTTCGCCCCTTGTGTTCTACAAATGGGTTACACATGTTCCTACCCATTGAAAAACAATGGGGATTCTAATTTGTAATTACATGTGCATCATACACGTGAAACCTTTCATTGCGATGTTCAAAAAGTTCTGACATGATTTATCTTTGTCTCATTCTTTTACATCACAAGAACCTGACATTTTAACAGGGGTGTGTAGACTTTTTATATCCACTGTATACAGCTCTGGAAAAAATTAAGAGACCACTGCAACTTTTTCTTTCCTTTCCAAAAAAGTCGAAAAGGAAGGGTTTGAGTGAGGAACAGAAGCGTTAAAATTAAGAGACCACTGCAAATTGAACGCTTCTTTTCCTCACTCAAAACTTTCCTTTTCAACTTTTTTGGAAAGGAAAGAAAAAGGTGCAGTGGTCTCTTAATTTTTTCCTGTATATATATATATATATATATTATTTATTTTTACTCCTTTTTGGTAACAGTTTGCACTATTGGAGAACCTAAACTCCATAAAACATTACTGTCCAATGATAATGAATATGATTTGTCATATAATTTCAGTATGAAAATGAACATCAAATGCTTTTGAAATTTGAAAGATTTTAGTATATAAGAGGTCTTTGTGACAGATGTCACATTTTTTGTTTTGTATGTACTATTTCTATTTTTATATGAACAGGATGGAGGAGCTCAATCAGAATCAGTTCTGCAATCAACACCATCAGCAAAGCATGGTCAAAGGGAGGATGCTGCCTCTGTGTTGGACACTACTTGTTCCAGTTCTACACCAGTTGACCCCCTTGATTTCAGCTTTGAGCTTTTGAGTTTGAGTGGCACAACCAGTAGTTCCAGTCTAACCTCTGGTTCTGAGGTTCTTCAGACAGAGTGGGAGACATGGGGAGAAAGGAAGTGGATTGTAAATGAATCAAGCATCTAACAACTTTTCAAACTATGTGATCAGTGTGGACAAGCCATCATAAAAATGAAGATGTCTTCTACTTGTAGCCTGTTGTTGATGAGTTGAGATTGCATTAATGGGCACAATGGAAAAGGGGATTCATGCTCTAACATGCATGGAATGGCAGAAAACAACCTCTTAGTTGCATTAGCCATACTTTTCACTGGTGGAACATATACTGACATTGCAGACTGCGCTGGCCTTCTGCACCTTCAAATCCCAATAGAGACCACATACTACGCTGTGCAGAAATCATATCTCTTTCCAGGTATTAATGAAGAATACAAACTGAAACAAGAATGCATCATGTCAACACTCTTCAAGAACACAGAGGATGGCCAAACAAACAATCTGTGGAGATGGTTGTTCAGAAATAATTCTCTTTGACCGGGTGCAGGTAATATTTTCTTTGAATATACATGAAAAGCTGAATAGATAACTGTAATCCACGACTCAAAGCTTCAGAGGCAAACTTCTACAGAGACCTCGCCATAAGGAGGGACAACACTGTTATTTACCAAGCTCAAATAACAATTTAACAAATATTAAAAGCATGTGAACAATCATCAGAATCAAAGTTATTCTTTACAGCACCTTGTGCGCCTAGTGCAATATAGTACTAGGTGCAGTATAACAAATGTATTGTTGAATTTGTTATAGATGGGGATATAAAGTTTAATTACATTCAAAATAACTTCTATTGTAAGTTCAATGCCTCATCAGCTTCTAGAAACCCAGTGTATTGTCCATTTAGTGATGGATATTTGTGCTGGATGGCGGTAACCTCACAGGATTGCTGAACTTTATGGTCTCCTTTCTGTAGCCATTCTCCTTTCAAAGACCACTCCAACACAATTCTGTATGCAATAAGCCTGTTTTGACTGAAACGATGAAAAAACGTTGTAAATTTTATAAAGTTTAACATGTAACATTTCATTCTACCATTGACATACCAGGTAGTTAGATATACAGGTCAACTGACTTGTGTAAAAGCAACCTAAGTGGTTCAGTAAAAGAAATCAGATAAATTCGGTGTCTACCATTGTCTGATTTGCTTTGTTGACATCAACAATAGAAAAGTTTTGCTTTGAGGTAAAGCCTCTGAGTCAACGTTTGTGCACAAAATCAATGGACCAGAGTGTAGGTATCCAAGGGGCTTAGCAGATTAGCTCAGTTCAGATACTGTACACATGATTGAATGAATAGAGATGAGACCTTTATTGCATTCTTCCTCATCATACTAAAGATTACGTAAAAGCGTCATCTGTAGTCTGATGATGTACAACATGCTTAAACTGTGCAGTTAAGATGTACAATCACGTTATGAAACTTAGAAACATAGTTGCCAAAAATACATTTATTAGATGAATGCCTGCCTGACATAGCTTGCCCGATCACAAGACATTGGGTATGGACTCGACAATATAAACCAGAAAAGGAAGCAGGCAAGCCCAGTTCAGCCGACACGCAATTAGAAGTGATGAAGGTTTTTGCCCTCACTGGATTCAAACCAGGGTCTCCCATGTGAGAGGCAGTGCCTTTAACCACTACGCCACAGAGCTATACGTTTACTGAGTGACATTAGATAATTTTCTTACGCATTAATATCACGCCAAGTTTGAATATTTCGCTACATACAGTTAAGCACTGTGTTAAACTGAATAAAGTTTCTTATTAAGTTTACCTCCACAACAAATGGCATTTATGTGGCTTTTGCCACTAGCCGTTTTAACAGCTAATTAGCCACTAATAGGCTTACTAGTATCTACTAACTTACTAATTGGAATAGTCATAAGAATTGAGCAATTGCTAGCGGAACTGAAGATGAACTTTACACTGCCAAAGCTATTTCATTTCATGGCACAACAATGTTTGTTTTTCTTTCATTCGTGAATGACATTTATACAATAACTATCAACATAGGTGACGATAACGCAAAAACTCGTCAAGTGAAAAGACGAGAGAATCGTGGAAACCCCTACCCTTTTGTGATCTAGACTATATTACCCCCAAAAGCATGCACGGATGCGTACTTCGAAAATCCTCCAGAAATAGTTGCAATACAACCGTAAACAGTTTTATTTTAGGCTTACTATAACAAATAAGATCCACCACACATCTTGGAACGAGTTCAGCTTCAGGGACTGGGTCATTCATGTTCTCCAACATTGGCATCAATAGTTCCCACTCGTTGCATTCTGTTTCGGTTGGCATTAGACTGTATGATCCACAACTTCACTATTGCCCCCCTCCTCAGCTGCTGTCCAAGCCTAGTTCGGTCAATTCATCCTCAGTGTATTCCAGTTTGAACAAGTAAGGCTCTATTCCCTGAAAAAAGTCTTCTTCCTGGTCGTATTCAGAGTCAGACATGATACATATGTCTTTTCCTTTCTCACTCAAGCAAATAAAGTTTGACTGTCCGAGGTGAATATCATTGACAAAAAAGTTAACTTGCTTTCTAGCTTGCGAATACTAACTTTTGTTTACTGTGACGTATACACTTCCTCTTCCCGAAAGAATGCGTGGATTGATACGATTATGAACAAAACTGGCCGGTAAACACGAGAAGTACCAGTTTATCTGAAATGAGATTTCTATTGCGAAAATTAAATCTTTATTTTGAGGAATAAAACATTGTCATGTTGAGATGAACAACATCACTATTCTTAGTTTAGATTGTTTTGGAGTAGTTTTCCGCTTGCAATGCAGCTTTGCTATAGTGGGATGCACCGTTTCCATTCATGAATTTGGACGATGCTAATAATGCTAATTACAGACGGGGACAGAGCTGAATAATGGATTCTTTTAAAAAATGACTCTAAGTGCCTTCAGAAACAACTGAAGTGGACAAATATGAAATGTGGCGGAACTATCCCTTTAATCAAGGCGAGCTTGTTTTTATTAACTACAAGGGATGAGGATACAGTATAAGTAATCATCATTTCAATGAGTCTACAGATCTATCCATCAGTCTTTGAACAAAAATGTATAGCCTACACTCAAAGTTGGACTATATTATTAGATTATATGATAACGAAATAGTAAAGCATTTCCGGTACACTATCGGCTGCCAAAAAAATCAAGTGTTCAGAATGTATAAACAACAGTTCTCCTATAGAATGTATAAAATAAAATAGTAAATATAGCCTACTTGCTTGGAATTCAATTAAAATGCAAAGAAAAAGGCTTATCAGCATGCAGCCAAAATAGAACTATAATCTTATTCTTTCAATTGGCATGTCAAGAAATTACAAATCAGCATTTGACTAGTGTATATATTGGGCATATTGGCTGTAAAAAAGAAAATATAAAATTGACTTGAAAAGAAATACTAACATTATGCTAAATTTTGCTCCAGTCAAATTGGGACTGCTCCGCTCCCGCTCCACTCACATACTCCGATTCTGTCATTCAAAGCTCAGTAGCTTTCAATGATATGACATGCGTATATTTATATTTGATTTCTAGACTTGAGACATACAAAATGTAACTTGTCCTCAATAAAATGTGCAGTTGTTGATGTTGATTTTGTTTTTTCATTTATTGAAGGGATTTGTAAATTTGAATTTCATTCTTGTTTACTTAATTAAAAGTGGCCACAAATTGCATCATTCAAGTCACAAGTGTGTTCTGCATTTATTAAACCTCTAACAGCTTTGTGGAAGTCATCCTCTGTGTTTTAGTAGCAACATGGGACCATGGAGGGCTCTTAGATAAAGTGCGTATTGGATAGGCTATGGTTTGAGATTCACAGGTTGTTGGCCACGCTGTACTAGGGGTGTAAATCTTGCACGACAGCAATGCCATAGTATATCAATACACTGGGCAACGGTTTAATATATTCGCCATTCCCCTAATGTTGCAACGATACGGTACAATGCAATTCAATACACTGCTTTACAATACGCTACACAAAAATCTGTCCATGGTAGTCCTCTACTCCTTATAACACATGGAATTTGACCTTATTCTGTTAAGGCTAACATAGCCCTGGATGAAACCCTTTGTAACGCACCACACAGAATTTAAGAAACAGAAAAATATATTTGATTAAAATATAGTCTAACATTACATTGATTAGACATAACAAACTACCAATAAGAAAATGTCTATATAAATTTTTAAAGAAAATTATCAGTTTGACACATGCCTAGTTTTCAGTGTAGTGACTTATTCGTCCAATACGTATCCACTTTACCATTCTACATTGCAAAATAATTTTCACAGATTCCTTTATCATGTAGCGTTCATGGAGTTTATTTGAACATAATGCATTTCAGCAAGATTTAATTGTTAAAATAGTGAGTTCCATTATCTTAAATATTGAGAAAGTTGTTAAACATTTTAATATATAACTCAATCATGTAAAAGAACAATGGCAATCATAGCATATGTCTACAAAATTAAATTGGTAGTACATCCACATTTAGGAATATATGTTAATAACACTGACAAACTCTCGATACATAACTTATATACGTGAACCAGAACACGTAATTCTATCGTGTATTGGTGCGCATTCATTTTTAGGAAAATGTGTTGGAAAACAATATTCCCTTAAAAGCATTGAGTAAGGTGTATGTTTTGTTTCTAGGCTAAAATATAAGTCAGTTACCAAAAGCAAACCACTTGATTGTGGCAAAATGTTCTTTTTAAACTATAACTAAAAGTAAATAAGAAAAACAAATGTATTCTTTAATTCAAAAGTGTTTTGTGAAGATGGAAAAGTGTTTGCAATTTATCAAGTAAAAACTCTTCAATCATTCCATCTGTTGATTATTTCAGATTTAATCGTATATACGGGAACAAGTATCATGACAAACATAGTACAAGTACATTGACCAACAGAGAGTAGTGTAATGACAGTGTTCTGATTT
The DNA here is from genome assembly GCA_016801175.1 of Esox masquinongy. Classification (NCBI taxonomy): domain Eukaryota; kingdom Metazoa; phylum Chordata; class Actinopteri; order Esociformes; family Esocidae; genus Esox; species Esox masquinongy. Next base: position 45,044 of record JACXGI010003925.1, read on the forward strand.
TACTTTGCCAAGTTTCAAACTTATATTCACTCCCAACTGTACAGATGACGCCACTAGTTCTTGCTGAATGCACATACAAGGAATAGTTGCCACCATGATGTAGCCTGCACACAGACATAGATCCAAGTGACAAAGGTAATCATAGAATTTTGGTTCCCCAGACAACTTGGTGAAAGCTCACACACATCTGGGGCATGTCACTATATAGGTGGTGTTGCTGACTCTGGTACAATACAAGGAACAGGAGCCCCCTGCTGCAATTAAGACATTTCCCCAAAAGGGAGATTTCTTCTAGTGGTTTCTGCTAGGCCCAAGGCCTAGTCTTCCACACATACTGTTGGAGGCTAGAAGCCTTGCTCAGCCGACATTCCATTCATTACAATGTGCCTGGATACAGAGAATGCAAAGACATTGACCATGGAAGACATAGCTATTTTCATTCATAGCATATTAGGCACACTGAATAACAGGACCTCTGAAGGACTAATCAAAGTACTACAATAAATGTTCATTAGAAAAATACATTTTCCATAAAAATATATTCCTGAGCATTTGTCCAGTATACAGGAGGGATTGATTGATATCAGTGACAAGTCCCCTTAAAATGGAAATAGTACACAGAGGGCAAACCACCTGTTCACTGGATGTGTCTTTAACAATGTATACTGAACAAAAGTATAGACGCAACATCTTAAGTGTTGGTACCATGTTTCGTAGGCGGAAATAAGATATCCTTATTAATGTTGTGCACTAATTTGCTTACAGCCCACTTTTGAGCATTTATTTTTTGCCAAGATAATCCATCCACCTGACAAAGTTTTTGAAAATGTTAAATGTACATCATGTTACCCTTTACCAAAGTGAATTGCTATGGCTTTCCCCTAAAGTGCTTCATTATACAGATATATTCTTGAACATTTGTCCAGAATACAGAAGTGACTACTATCCATGCATAAACAAAATAAACAGAAAGGGCTGTGTCAATTAATTTGATAAGATGATCCTCTCACGTTTGTGATCCTCATTCTCGGTTGTTTCAAATGGTGAAAGACTTGAGACTTGTGTGTGGGCTTACCTTGTGATTTAGCGACTAATGACTCATGTTATTCCATATTACAACGACAGACAATACTTCTCTACTTATGGTCCAAATGTCATGGTAATTGTCCATCAGGAATTTCTATACTGGAATGTTACTTTTAGGTTTGGAATAAGCATTAGCCCTAATACCGGTTAGGCATTAGGGCTAAGTTAATAAGGTGTTGGGTAAGGTTAGGTCATCTCCTGAGTGTTGCAGTGTTGTTGGATATCACAAAATTGAGGAAATTGAACAAGGGAGAAAAAATAAAATTTCTTCCTTCTCCATGTAACATCTGATTGTGTAGGTGTTTTACTATACATCCCAATCGAAGCAGGAAGAGATTGAGAAACACACCGCAGATGGGATTCCGTTGTTCTCAACTACATATGCCCTCGCCATTGCCTTTTCAGTCATATCTTGCCTAAGGTAAGAAAGGAGAATTTTTTTTTAGATTAAATTTATCAGTTTCTCACAAAGTAAAATCAAATGCAACCTGGTCTCATTAAAATATAATTATTATATGAAAACCTTTGACAGCCGAATACTTAAGATATTATACATTAGGTGAAGTAACGTTGGGAGTAATAATAATTTGAATACGTAAACTATTTAATTCGTAAGATATATTATGTTAGGTGCAGTAATGTTCCAGAAAAAAAATTAGCAATTGACAGGCTGTGTTCCGAACCGGTGTCCGTAGATGGGTGTACTACCCACTGCTCTAAACAGAGACATACTGTTAGGGGTGGCGAGTATTGGTGTTACGAAGGTCGCTACAATATGTTACAAGTGATTTATATTTCTAACCTTAACCCAAACATTAACCCCAGTGCTGTGATACCTAATGTTAACTGTAACGTTAAAATGCATTTATTACATATTGTAGCGATCTTTGTAAAGCCATTACTCGTCAACTGAAATTCGTTGTCCCTGTATGGAGCAGTGGGTAGGACGCCCTTCTGCAGAGCTGAATGTCACCGATTAGAGACACGGCTTTGTTGTTTTGAGTAAATTCATAATATATGATACGTTTTAGTATTGTTCGTAACATATCATGCATTTTCATAGCGTTGTAACATATGATATGTTTGTCTAACGTTCATATCATGTTACGTTTTATCCAATTTGTAATGTATTGTATGTTTTGGTAGCTCATTGTAATGTAGCTTAACGTAACGTAACATATCATACGAAATTGATTGCCATAGATTTACATATAATGTTTTACGTATTCCAATGAGACTAGGTTGCCAAATGCCACTCATTGACAATTCCAACTAAATTCTGTTTTGAGTTGGTGACAACCATTTTCTCTTAGGCTGGACAATGTCAGGAACAAGGTGTGGGTGGCTGCCATTGGAGTCTTCTCTGCTGGCCTGGCAGTGCTGTCCTCTTTTGGACTGATGTTCTACATTGGAATTCCCTTTGTCATAACTGTGGCAAACTCTCCGTTCCTCATACTTGGTAAGGTCATTTACAGTGTCATTAATAGGTACATTTTAAATGTTAGGATATCTGCAATTCAAAGCTGAAATTAAGTCACTTTACTTAACATCGGTACATATATTTCACAGGAATTGGTGTTGATAACATGTTCATCATGTTGTCCAACTGGCAGCAGACCAACGTGAAAGATCCCGTGGAGAAACGCATGGCACACACATACAAAGAAGCTGCTATGTCTATAACCATCACCACCTTGACTGACATCCTTGGGTTTTACATTGGACTCATGTCTGACTTTCCATCAATACAATCTTTCTGCCTGTATACAAGCACTGCTATTATATTTTGCTATGTTTACAATATCACATTCTTTGGAGCTTTCCTGGCATTGAATGGAAGGAGAGAAGGAAGCAACAGACACTGGTTGACTTGTATGAAGATTGCATCTGAGAATCCCAAAGTACGTTCTAATGGGTGTAGTTTGTGTTGTGTGGGAGGGGACTATGATGAAGACACTGGGACAGAGAAAGTACAACCAATCAATAATTTCTTTAAGAAATACTATAGTCCGTTTCTGATAAAACCATACAACAAAGTAATTATATTATTTATTTATGCTGGGTATTTGGCTGCAAGTATCTATGGGTGTTTTCAAATACAACAAGGAATTGATTTGTGTGATTTGGCAGCTGACGACTCTTATGTTATTCCATATTACAACAATGACAGACAATACTTTTCTACTTATGGTCCAAATGTCATGATAATTGTCCATCAAGAATTTCCATACTGGAATGTTAACAAACGATCTGAACTCTACTCTTGCTTGGATGACTTTAAAAAGCTTAGATTTATTGAAAATAATTTGAATATATCTTGGTTAAATTACTATGAAAGCTATGCACAAAGTACTCATTTAATGCTTGATGATGAAGTTGTATTCCACGCCAATTTATCTTCATTTTTTGATGAGTATCCTGTATTTAAGCAAGATGTCAACTTTACTGCTAATGCCATCCATGCGTCTCGATTCTTCATCCAGACATTACATATAGCCAATGCCAGTATGGAAATTGAAATGGTCAACAGTCTTAAAGAAACAGCAGAAAGGTGTAGTGTTGTGCCACTGATAGTTTACCACCCGGCATTCATCTACTATGACCAGTATGCTGTTATAGTGAGTGGAACTCTCCAGAATATCGGTGTCACCACAGCAGTCATGTTGTTTATTTCTCTTATGCTGATTCCAAATCCTATCTGTTCTCTGTGGGTGACATTCTCTGTTGTCTCTGTTATCATAGGTGTTGCTGGCTTCATGGCATTGTGGAACGTCAATCTAGACTCTATATCTATGATCATTCTTGTTGTCTGCATTGGTTTCACTGTTGATTTCTCTGCTCATATATCATATGCCTTTGTCTCAAGCAAAAAAATTAGTGCCAATGAAAGAGTGGTTGATGCTCTCTTCACCGTGGGCTATCCTATAGTACAGGGGGCTAGTTCAACCATTTTAGGTGTGGTGGTTTTGGCTGCCTCCAAGAATCATATCTTCAGGACATTTTTCAAGATAATGTTCTTGGTAATGGTTTTTGGGCTAATTCATGGCATTACATTTGTTCCAGTGTTTCTTACTTTATTAACACGCAACAAAGATAAACAAAAGAGTGATCTGAAACAAGATTTCAAAGTCTGGGTTAAACCATTTAGCAATACTGTGCAAAGTCAAATGAAACTTGACGTCAAGTGTGTAGCTTATGACAACAAAAACTTTGTTACTTATATTAACTGCTATGATAAACCCACAATATATACACAGCACACCCAAAATTGTGTGATACCAAACAAAAACAATTTGTCTCACTCAACATTATGGGTTACAGACCCTGATTGCCCATGATGTAATGTAGGACTACCTAGGATATAGAGTATTGATCTGTCATTGGAGATGGAATTTACAACTGTTTAATCATTTTTTGGTTTGTCTGTTTTTCTCCATATGGTATACAAATCATATCTTTATTGTCAGATTACTCTGTAATATTCGTTTTAAGCCAATTTTTTTTTTATTTCAGGGAAATAGGCTTACTAGAGCCCCCCAAAAACTGTCAGAGAGACCTTAACAAAAATGGTTCAAAGTATACAGCATTTCAATTTAGCTGAATACTTACATAAAATAACTCAGATTAATTAACCGAGTTTACATCAGATTGTCTGGCTGTGAAGATATGAAACAATCTATTTAGAGAATGTACATCATGGACATACCTACTGAAATAACGACATAATGCCTTCTCTTTCAAAATGAAGTATTAACATACACTGAATGACAAAATAATATTGGCATTTAAACATCTTTTGACTCTATATTCTTTGGATTTAAATTGACAGAATAACTATAATAGTTGTGGACTCTCAGCTTTCATTTGCAAGTATTTTCATCCACATCGGATTAGCCAGTTGGAAATGATGTACCGTTTTATCCAGTTCCCCATTTCATGACTCCAATTGTATATGGACAGATTAACATTATATAGAATAAAGTAATCATGTTAAATACTTGTTTACAATTCCTTTTCATACAATGATTGCCTAAAGTCTGCCACCCAAATAATTCAAAAGACGCTGGGCATATCCCTTGGTGATGCTTTGCCAAGCCTTTACTGCAACCATCTTTTGTTCCTGCTGGTTTCAAGGACATTTTGTCTTCAGTCTTTTATTTATTTTAATTTTAGTTTCATTTACCAGGAAAGACATATTGAAACCTAAGTCTAATTCAGAAGCAAGTCTGTGAACAACAATTGCTGCAACACAAAACCGAAAAATCAAGGCATACAGAATAACATCAACAGTATCCAGTACTGTTCAAAAGTGTGGGGTCACTTAGAATTTTCCTTGTGTTCCATGAAAACACATGAAATGACTTTGAATAGGAAATATACCAAAATGAATAGGACTTAGTCATTGACAAGGTTAGAAATAATCATTTTTAATTGAAATAATAATTGTGTCCTTCAAACTTTGCTTTTGTCAAAGAAACCTCCATTTGCAACAATTACAGCCTTGCAGACCTTTGGCATTGTAGTTGTCAGTTTGCTGAGGTAATTTAAAGAGATTTCACCCCATGCTTCCTGAAACACCTCCCAAAAATTGGATTGACTTGATGGGCACTTCTTATACACCATGCGGTCAAGCTGCTCACACAACAGCTCAATAGGGTTGAGATCCGGTGACTGTGCTGGCCACTCCATTATGAACAGAATACCAGCTGACTGCTTCTTCCCAAAATAGTTCCTGCGTAGTTTGGAGCTGTGCTTTGGGTCATTGTCATGTTGTGGGGGAAATTGGCTCCAATCAAACACTGACCACAGGGTGTGGCATGGTGTTGCAAAATGGAGTGATAGCATTCCTTCTTCAAGATCACTTTTACCCTGTACAAACCTCCCAGTTTACCACCACCAAAGCACCCCCTGACCATCACATTGCCTCCAACATGTTGACAGATGGCGTCAAGCACTTCTCCAGCATCTTTTCATTTGGTCTGCATCTCACAAATGTTCTTCTTCTTGATCCGAACACCTCAAATTTAGATTTGTCTGTCCATAACACTTTTTTCTATTCTTCCTCTGTCCAGTGTCTGTGTTCATTTGCCCATCTTATTCTTTTTATATGCTAGTCTGACATATGGCTTTTTCTTTGCAACTCTGCCTAGAAGGTCAGCATCCCGGAGTTGTCTCTTCACTGTTCTCATTGAAACTGGTGTTTTGTGGGTACTATTTAATGAAGTTGCCAGTTGAGGACCTGTGAGGCGTTTGTTTCTCAAACTAGACACTTTAATGTATTTGTCCTCTTGCTCAGTTGTGCACCGGGGCCTCCCACTCCTCTTTCTATTCTGGTTAGCGCCAGTTTGCACTATTCTGTGAAGGGAGTAGTATACAGCGTTGTACGAGATCTTCAGTTTCTTGGCAATTTCTAACAGGGATTAGCCTTCATTTCTCAGAACAAGAATAGACTGACAAGTTTCAGAAGAAAGTTCTTCTTTCTGGCCATTTTGAGCTTGTAATTGAACTCAATTGCTGATGCTCCAGATACACAACTAGTCTAAAGATGGACAGTTTTATTGCTTCTATAATCAGCACAACAGTTTTCAGCTGTCCTAACATAATTGCAAAAGGGTTTTCGAATGATCACTTAGCCTTTTAAAATGATAAACTTGGAATAGCAAATACAACGTGCCATTGGAACACTGGAGTGATGGTTGCTGAAAATGGGCCTCTGTATGCCTATTTACATATTCCATTTAAAATCAGCTGTTTCCAACTCCAATAGTTAATTTACAACATTAACAATGTCTATAATGTATTTCTAATATAATTTGATGTTATTTTAATGGAGAAACATTTTGCAAGGACATTTCTAAATGGTATCAGTTGCTTTTCCTTGTATGCAATGGTGCGCATGGTCCACAAAACAAAATTCCAATTATAAGTCCAATGACCCTTAGCAAAGTTCAGGCACTGGAATTTGTAGGTTGGGCTAAGTAAGGGCTTCTTTTGTGTAACCCCTTGAAAAGTGTGTCTAATGTGTCTAATCTAATATATTAAAGATATCAAATATTGATACACAAGCAGAGTTAATTGGTCCTAATAGAGATCAGAAGAAATTGTTGTTAATACCTTACCTGAATTGTTCTGTGGTACAAAGATATATTTTAGACATGTTTATTTTTTATTCAGAATAAAAACAGTTGTAAAAGAGAAGAGAGTTTTTGCTGAAAGAGCAGTGGGACGGATTGGAATTCTGCAGAAATGATCAGCATGTTCATAGGACTACACTAAGCAACTCCTGCATTGTTGTAATTCATACATATTTTTAATTAGATATTTTTATTTTCTGGACATGGTCTCGATGAACGACATATAATAAAGATCAAAATCATGTAACAACAGTCAATGGAAACCAAACTCCCCAACCAATTGAGGGCTGGATACAAACTCACACCGAAAATCAAAGTAAACAATTGAAATCACAGGCTGTTCCAACTTGCGTGAATGCAGCTCATAATGTGAATCAGTAGTGTGTATCAGGGCATGCTCCCGATGAGACAACGGAAGGTGTCCTGGGGAATCTCCTCCCAGACCTGGATCAGTGCATCAGTGAGCTCCTGGACAGTCTGTGGCACCACTTGGTGGCGTCGGATGCACCGATACATAACATCCCAGAGTTTCTCAGTTGGATTCAGGTCTGGGGAACACAAGGGCCAGTCAATGGCATCAATGACTTCGTCATCCAGGAACTGCCTACACACTCTGCCCACATAAGGCTGGGCATTGTCCTGCACCAGGAGGAACCCAGGGCCCACTGCACCAGCGTAACGTCTGACGATGGGTCTGAGGATTTCCTCCTGGTACCTAACAGCAGTCCTAACAGCAGCACATGGAAGTCTGTGTGACCCTCCAAGGATATGCCTCCTGAAGGAACTGAAAAATTTCAATTCTATGTCTATTTACATATTCAATTTACATATATTATTATTTATTATAGACGTGGATACCTATATACTTACTTTCTATTCTAGTAGGCTGTCATTGGAATGTTTATGGTTAACAGTTGTTTCTGTAAGGAGTGAATGCAAGGACAAAAGGGTTGCTTTTAATTGCCTAGCTTGCGTGAGCCTTGAGATAACACCCGTGTCATAGGAAGAGCCTCAGGAAACAGATCGGAAGGTGTCATTGATTAATAGGAGTCTCTTCTACAGGACTGGTTTTGTTTTCCTTAGGTCAGTTAACTAACCCCCAATACTTGAGTTTTAGGATATAACCAGAGTGAGGGTTGAGAAAGCTCTCTTGCATTTTCCTCACTCCTGCCTGCATCTTCAATCTCCGGAGACCATTTATCTTGGATACTTGTACTGTAATTGTAATACTCTCTTTATATATCAAATTAATTTGTTACATTAATTCACTGACTATTTGGAATTAATCTAAAATGGGTCAAAATCCAGTTCCACCACTCCCCAGACCATCACTGACCCAAAAAACGGAGAAATGCTATGTTTCTTGAAAAATATATGCTCACTTGAAATTTGATGCCATCAACACTTTTCAAAAAAGCTGGGAGAGGGGCAACAAAAGACTGGAAAGGTTGTGTAATGCAAAAACAAAATAGGTCAATTGGCAAAATGTCAGTAACATGATTGGGTATAAAAAGAGCATCCCAGAGAGGAAATGTTCACCACACTGTGAAAGACTGCGCAGGCAAATAGTGCAAAGATTTAAGAATAATGTTTCTTAATGCAAAATTGCAAAGAGCTTGGGTATCATAATTTACAGTACATAATATCAAAAGATTCAGAGAATCGGGAGAAATCTCTGTATGCAAGAGACGTGGCTGAAAACCAATATTGAATGGCCGTGATCTTCAGGCCCTCAGGCGGCACTGCATTAAAACCAGACATGATTCTGTAGTGGAATCGTGTCTGGTTTAAGTGGAATCGAGTCTGGTTTAAATCACTGCATGGGCTCAGGAACACTTCAGAAAACCATTGTCTTTTAACATAGTATGTCACTGCATTCACAAATGCAAGTTAAAAATTTACAATACAAAGAATAAACCAGATATGAACAAGCTCCAGAAAAACCGCCACATTTAAGATGGACTGAGGCGAAGTGGAAAACTAGCCTTTGGTCTCACAAATCAAAATTTTAAATAATTTTTAGGAATCATGGATGCCGCGTCCTCCTGGCTAAAAAGGAAAGGGATTATCCAGCTTGTTATCTGTGCACAGTTCAAAAGTCAACATCTGTGATGGTATGGTGGTGAATTAGTGCACATGACATTGGTGACTTGCACATCTATGAAGGCACCATTAATGCTGAACAACACATACACGATTTGGAGCAAGATGCTGCCATCCAGACGTCTTTTTCAGGGAACTGGCCCGCCTGCAGTTCAGACCTGTCACCCATTAAAAACATTTGGCGCAATATGAAACGAAAAATATGACCAAGACCCCAAACTGGTGAACAGTTGAAATCCTATACCAAGCCAGAACGGGAAAACATTTCACTTTCAAAACTACAGCAATTGGTCTCCTTAGTTCCCAAACATTTACAGAGTGTGTCGTGGAAAAATGTATCTTCTTCCCAAAAAGGATGCAACAACTCAAAAAGATGCAATAACTCAGGAGTTTGTGGATTCAAATTAGACTTTTAATGAGCAATCACAAAAGCCGAGTTGACCTGCAGGATCAACTGTCTTGCCAACCCGGGACACACACATTTATACAGTGTTATCTTGCATAACATTCCTGGCCATCCCCTTATGCTAATTCTTGGGCGGATCTTTCTCCCCATCCGCCACCATTGTTTCTCAACCTTCCAAGATCCTTTCCTTGTTAAATATTGGTGGCGCAGGCTTCAGGGATTTGTATAAAAATAATAGAGCCATTAGGGCCCTACACATTCATCATTACTTGATTATTCCCAGACAGTCATTGATCATGTTTATATATTGCTGATACATTGATTACTGTTACCATATTGATTCTGTTACTGTATTGTGATTCATTGTATGTTATACATTCATTCATTAAGGGTGATAGTTCAGAAACACTCCTATGTCAAACCTCTATAGTCTTGCTCTATATACTCTATATATACTCTGTAAGTGTTGTTAAAAGAAGAGACGCAATACAGTAATAAACATGCCCCTGTCCCAACTCTTTTGAAATGTGTTGCTGACATCAAAATAGGCATATATTTTTCCCAAAACAACACAATGTCTCTGGTTCAACACTTAAAATGTTGTTTTTGAACTATTTTTAATTTAATATGGGGATTACATTATTGGCAAATCATTGCATTCTGTTTTTATTTGCATTTTATGCAGTGTCCCAACTTCTTTGGAAACAGGGTTGTATTAAAAAAGCCTATTTTGATGTTATTATTCCTGTTAAATTGCTTGTGCTTATTAGTTTAGGAGGGGGATTGTGTTATATATCCAACCCCACCAATATTTTGTTGACACTGCTATAGTGTTTCAGGCAATTATACAGTGACTTGTGCAAGTAAAATAATGCATTTGGATGGCGTCCTTCAGTTGGAAAAGTACGGAGAACGGGAACTGCAGCCTCTGATGTGCATGCGCTCATGTTTAAACACAATGGCGCGAATAAGACACCATCAAGAATGATAAGGATCATTACCAACGATGCGTCCTATGAGGACACGCTGTGTCCTATGAGGTCTGAATATGAATAATAGTTGTGACATCATTCATCTCTGTTAGCACCATTCTTATGAGTTTTCTGAGTTTCCACCCTAATGTTGAGCTGCTGTGTAGATATGACAAACTGCAAAAATATTGGATGGGTAGGATAATAAATCTAAAATCATCAGTTAATGAAGGATATCGGCTAAGTTGACAGAATAACATATCTTACTACAGACAGTCTGAGGACCATGACAGATTTTAAATGTATGGACACTTACATTTCATATACATTAAACAATGCATTTGGCCTTTATTTATGGCTCACCATAAGTGGGTAAAGCCAAGGGCTCCAGGAAGGGGGAAGACCCCCGATGGCAACCCCAATCCTTGTTTCCCATTAACTCTGGGTAGCCTATTACTAAGGGTTACATTTGAGTGTTCAGACTGGTCTCACCTGTGGTAATTTCACCAACACAAGCATATTTAGTTTTGAGATAATCAAACATTAAGTGAAAGCCAAATATATTTCCCCTCAATAGCTTTAACGTTGAAATGTATGGTTTGAAACCAACAGAAGTGAGGGTAGAGACCTAAAGGCAGACCGATTATTTACTTAGGTATGTGCCGAGAAACTACAGGAGTTTATGAATACATGATAGACAATTTCATACATGATAGACAACTTCCCACAAACCTGTGGGAAGGTACTGAGGTAAAGTCAAATTTGAGAGCTCAAAATACTGAATGAAACTTAAGGAACCTTGACAAGGTAGATGTCGGTTCTCATTTGTATATCCTGTGGGTACCGGGACGCATTGTGTTCCCGGGAGTTATAACCAGGACTTTTGTTCCCTGGATACTCCCCATGGTATTTGGCCTTCTTACCGTTAACAGGAGATGCTATAGGGAGGCTGGAGTGTTAATGCACCTATAAAGTTATTAGTTGAAATTAAATACAGTTTGATTGCAGTCATCCTTACATATGCATGGTCTATGTATTAACTCCATGCAATTTCCTTGCACGAGCTAACAAGATAATCAAATGTTTGCTGCAATGCATACATCCTAGTTAACATAATTATCTACACATGGTAATAAACAGGCTACTGTTTGCTGCTAATGTACAGCCTATAGCTTTTAAAATATCAAACTTATTCAATATCTCAATATGAATCATGCAATTCCATTTTATATGCGTTTATAGAATACCAAAGAATGTACCCTATGTACCCGTAGCCCACCTATGAAAACAACACACTTCAAAGGCGCGCTCCTTCCATTGTGCTGACAGATTTTGTGCTAACCATCATTACAACTTCATTGATACGTTTACATGTGGAAATCAAACTAACGAACTAAGCCCACTTTGCCGCTCGGCCTGGATAGCTAGCTAACAAGAAAGCAAACTTTTCAATAACTTGTTTTTTGTTTTATTTGCTAGCTGACTAACTACCTACAGTAGTAATGTTAGCTTGCAAATAGATAAGTTAGCCAGCACTGTACATTTGTTTCGTTATGTTTTTAGCTGGCTATATGTTAACGTGCATGAATATCCAGAATATACTAAAAGGGCAACACTGCTAGCTACAGGTAAGCTAGATAATCATGTTGGGGAAAAACACCACAAGCTTATTTGCTTACCTTCTATTACTTACTGCCAGCCAGGAGCAAAACGGACGAACTGAAAAAAAAAAAAGTTTTGACTGGACGAGCCATTTATGGTCAGTACAAATTGACATACATCAGATCGGCAAATCCAGGAATTGTGGCTCACAACACGTTTCCGTCCCTTTTTAGGGGACCACACACGACACTCGCCATCGACATTCGTGTAAAATAGCAGTACAAAACAACACTAATAGAGAACCACCAGCAATAAATTAGTTTATAAATGACCCAAAATATATTATGTCAAGTGTGTGTGTATATATATGTCACGGTTGGTTGGAAGCAGGAGTGGAGTGAGGTTGGTTAATCATCATTTAATTCCTTCTTGTAACTTGAACTGAAAACAACCAAAGGAAAATAAGGAGAGGTACAACCGAGAACTGATGCACCAAACTGAACACAAACAATGAACCACAAACTGAGGAAAACACAGGCAATTAAAATAGGGTCCCCAATCAGAGGCGACGAGAGACAGATGCCTCCAATTGGGGACACTTAACAAATGAGCTCGGAAATGGCAAGAGGCTCCTCTGTGATCAGGCCCTGACTGTGGTCCCCAGGCGCATGGAGATGCCTAGAGGACCCCAGCCCAGACCTGACAATATGTCCACTATGCCTGCCATAGAATGCGCAAGATACATAGAAAATATTAATTTGGTTCATCTTAAATCATGTCCATTCTGTCTCCCAGCATCAACTGGGCCAAAAACCCCACTCTATGGCCAGAGGTATCCTACCTGGACATCTATTCCTACCTTATTGAGTCTCCAGGTAAATAAATTACCAGTGAAATTGTTTACTT
>JACXGI010003926.1:0-58156 GCA_016801175.1 Esox masquinongy
ATGGCCACGAACAGGAACAGGAGTACCACATATGTAGACTAGACTAGATGGCCACGAACAGGAGTACCACATATGTAGACTAGACTAGATGGCCACGAACACGAACAGGAGTACCACATATGTAGACTAGACGAGACGGCCACGAACAGGAACAGGAGTACCACATATGTAGACTAGACGAGACAGACACGAACAGGAACAGGAGTACCACATATGTAGACTAGACTAGACGGCCACGAACAGGAACAGGAGTACCACATATGTAGACTAGACTAGATGGCCACGAACAGGAGTACCACATATGTAGACTAGACTAGATGGCCACGAACAGGATTACCACATATGTAGACTAGATGGCCACGAACAGGAACAGGAGTACCACATATGTAGACTAGACTAGATGGCCACGAACAGGAACAGGAGTACCACATATGTAGACTAGACTAGATGGCCACGAACAGGAACAGGAGTACCACGTCTCTGTCATCTCTCTATCACTGCCCTGCCTACTCAGAACCTACAAGCTGATTGGCTGGTTAGCAGACAGCAGCGTGTGAGAAACAGAGAGAAAAACAGAGAGTGATATAGAGGAAAAAAGAAAGAGTGAGAAGGAGAGGAAAAATAGAGAGAGAGAGAGGGTGGGAGGGAAAGAGTGAGATTGGGGGAAGAAAAAAAGGGAGTCGTTCAGCCTCATCCCATCCTGCCATGTAGAGGGCGTATTCCATCAGGTATGTAGGGATACAAACACGCTACATTTGTCCTGCAGTTGAGTTAATAGGTCTAAAACTGGCCTGTTGTCCCTGGACCAACTTCATCCAAGGCTGTGTGTGTGTGTGTGTGTGTGTGTGGACCCCCTAAGGCAGCATGTGCACCTTTATTCCAAATGACCTTGTTTACCAACGCTGGTGCTGTAACACAAACCACTACACACACACACACGCACGCACATACACACTGTAGCACGAAGCACTAACAGTTTGCAGAGAGGATCTCATTTGGAAAGAGAGGAGAGCACAGGGGAAAAGAGGAGAGCTAGCAGCTAGCCTAGACTACCTGCCAGACATACTAATGCAGGTTGGAGAGAAGAGGACACAGTCACACTGTGACAGGCGAGGTTTCAAACCAGGGAACTTTCTTTTCTATGCTGAAATAAATGTAAAATGAAAATAGAAAAAACAAAAAAAAACAAAGTATATGACGATGGTTCAATTACAAATATATAATTAACAGTATAATTCAATTGATTGGTAATAACACGGTTCAACATAGTTCACAAAATGGAGGGACTGGCAGGAAGGGCAGGCACCATTTTGGCTAGACCCCATGTTGGACTCTTGGCATAGAGTACAATGTCTGGTTCATTCCTCTGTCCCCAAGCACTTTGCCAAATCAAATGCAAGAATGTGTTCACGGAGAGGCTTGTTGCACGGGTTCTTAAACCACAAGCACGGAAAGTTCAGAGATTTTCTTTCTTTATTTTTAAGGGAAATATCACAAACAATAGAATAATAATTATGTTTGGGTCAAAACATGTCCATTTATTAAAAATGAGGTTTGACGGAGGGAGATGGGAGGTGGGTTGGACAGAGAGATGGCAGGGGGTTTGGTGAGAGGGGATGGCGGGAGGGTTGGACATACAGATTGGAGGGGGGTTGGACAGAGAAATGCCTTTGAAGCATGTGTTGTATTGACAGTATTGACAGGAAAAAGAGAGGTTATTCGAATCCCAATCTCAAGTCAGGGGGAGGATTAAAGGGCCCCAGGAAAAGCAGCTCTGGGAAGCAAAGGAAGAAGGGCCTAGGGGTTTGCAGTTCACTTTTGTTTTGTTTTACACTTCCATCTGCTTTTTTTGTTAATAAAATGCCCTCCAGGGCCCAGCACACTAGCAGTGTGTCTGTTCCTTGTGTCTCTCCCTTTTACAATATGTACATGAAATAAAACAAATACATATCCAATACAGTTATATTATAATGGTCAATGGAATCAAATACAAAAAACAAAAATATAACTTGAGGTATTTATATTGTGTCTCGGATGTATAATGTTATATTTATAATACACTGAGAAAATACTAGGCTACATATTCTTTTACCGTTTTCTCTCTCCCTGTGTCACTCACTCTTTTTCGTGTCATCTATTGAACTGGGCAGCCTGTCTCTTCTCTCCAGCTAAGAACAGGGCTGTCTGCATAGCACAGGGATACGTCCTGTCTGCTCACAAAAAGAGCCAGAATACACTAAAGAGAAAATAGCCGCGCTTCGGGGTTATTCCGGTTTGCCTCTATCTTTGAATCTGTCCTTCATCTGGCTTGCTACAACAGTGAATAAATGATTTGTCTCTTAGTATGTTTTATGGAATCTTATAATTTTGGAACAAAAGGCCCTGTGGAATATCTTCTGCTCTAGTTCCTGTCTGTCTGCCTACCTGTCTGTTTTCCTGTCTGTCTAACTGTCGGTCTGTCTGTCTCTCCAGTGGTGGGGCGTTAGGGTACTCAGGATATGGTTACATGTTGTAAAGATGTTAACGGAACGCAACCAAAACACTGGAAATGCCATGCAAACACATGAGGCAAATACACTGTGGGAGAGATATCCAGATCTCCCTCATTGCCTCCCAGACAAATGTGTCTATATTTAGGCTATTGTTTACATGAGTATTTCACAATAAGTTGTGGTGAAAATCGGAGTTTAATGCTTATATGGATGTCAACTCCAGTAGATCTTTGTGTCACCTTAAGCTATAAACGGCGTTCCAGTTCAAAATGACTTGGATGTGGTCTTATATGGTCCAGCGGGGTCTGCCTCTGAGGCATATGTACTGCAGCAGCCCGGGTTTGAACATGTTTAATATTTCAGCTAAAACTCTATTTTTTACCAGTGTTTCTATCCTGATTGAAGCACAACAATGTCGGAAGAAATACTTTCAATACCATCACCAACTGGCTTTCAGTGGTCAGTTCTACACCTGAAAAGGGACAACTTTAATTTAATTTATATATGTACACACATATGACTTGAGGTGCATCTCATTTACCTTGTTTTTGGAGCCAAAAATCGCAGAAGTCAGCGATTTGGATATTGCACCAGTCAATATCGCAATTTCAATTATAATTTCATTAATAGTGCAGCCCTACTGTCCAGCTAAACTAAGTAACCTGGCAAAGAGGGCCTTGGTCAGGAGGTGAACAAGAAAACAATGGCCACTCTAACCAAGCTGAGAGACAGGATAACCTGCCAGAAGGCCTTTAAGTTAGAGTGGGTAGATGCCACCTGAAGGACTTAGAGAGCATGAAGTCTCTGGTCTGAGACCAAAATCAAACCAGTTCCATGTCTGGCAAAAAAAGATACCACTCATCATCTGGCTAATACCATCCCTACGGTGAAGCATGCTGGTGGAAGCATCATGCTACGGTGATGCATCTCAGCCACAGGGCCTGGGAGACTGGTGAGGATTGAGGGAAATATGAACGCAGCAATAATACAAAGAGGACTTTGAAGATCCAGGGTGTACAGGACCTCAGACTGGAGTGAAGATTCGTGTTTCAGCACGACAACGGCCTGAAGCACACAGTCACGACAACACTAGAGTGGCTTCGGGACAAGTCCGAAAATGCCCTTGAGTGGCCCAGCCAAAGCTGTACTTGAACCTAAATGAACATCTCTGGGGAGACCTGAAGACCGCAGTTCATCAATGCTAACCATCCAATCTGACAGAGCTTGAGAGGAACTGAAAGGAAGAATAGGAGAAACTGCCCAAATCCAGGAGTACAAAGCTGGTACAGGCATTGCCAAAAAGACTTGAAACTGGGATCGCTGCCAAAAGGTCTGAATGCTTATGTACATGACTTCTTTTTTTTCTTATAAATTGGCACGTCTCTAAAAACATGTTGTTCTTTTAATTATTGGGTATTATATGACGATTGATTGCAAAAGAAAATGTTGTTAATTATAAATGAAGTCTATAACACAACAAAATGGGGGTAAGGAAAGGTGTCTGAATACTTTCCAAGGGCACAGTGACAGCCGAATAGCTATTAATGTTCTCTATTAAAGTTTTTAAAGTTTTCCCTAGCTAAGGGCTAAGACTAACAATGTGGTGGACTTCTGAAGAGTCTGCTCATACTTTCTTTGAGTACAAAGAAACGGAATTGTGTGAGCGCAAACAAATGCAGACAGCATATATTGTAAATGCCAAATCATAGACTCCAGCTCCTGGGAAAATGCTGTTTCAATAACGTAATGAATGACGGACTGCACATTCAAACTGTTCTACAAAACGAGAAGTTAAGCACAAAGCAAGGATGTTCTTAAATTGCTTATTGACACTACTGCAAGAATTAGCTTTCAGGTTGCTTGATGACAGTCAAAGTTGGGCTAACAAGGGCAGCTACAAGGAACCAGCAGAGATAATTGCACATTATGCAGTCATTTACTTGCCAAGCATTATGAAGACTTGCCGTCTTCTGTGGAATATTAAAAACAAACAATTCTATAGCACCAATCTCCTCATTCAGGGCTGTCAAATTGGCATATACTGAAGATGTTTCTCAAATGTTTCTGAACGCAGTTGTGAAGCGAGTGTCCCAAGACTCGTTTTCACGCGTAGGTTTGGGCATCTTGTTCCAATCAGAGTTTGGTTACTTTATAAATTGTATTATTATTTTTAACTGCACCAGTTGCCTTCACATTGCTAAATGTCAAACAAACTGAAATCCCTTAACAACACTGTGTGTTCATGTCAGTCATTACAGCTTAAGTTGGAATACAGTTTTCAAGTAAAGCTTGCAGTCAGACATCCACTAATCCTGCCAATCTCTGGTGTTTCTTTTCAGGTGTTTGGTAAAATACCACACTTTTAGGGTAACGCGTGGTGCACTGTTTAATTAAATTCACACCAGTCCAAATGAAATGAACAAACATGGTGGGGTCAAACCAGTGTTTGGAGGGATAAAACACCCAAAATAAGTTTGCTGTGAAAAGGGTATATTCTACATGCCATGCATTATATGGTTGCATGCAGTTTGTAAGAAAATGCCGAACACCGATCCAATACTGCCATTTTCATTGTGTTGACTTGAGATATGATTGCCATAATTCTTGTACACGACCGAATTGTATGTCATACAGCTTTAATTAACAAATGTCTTTTTTAACACCATTTTAACAACATCAAATATGTTCAAATGCACTCCAGGGTAGTGTAGGGCATTGGTGGAAATTCTATAGCAATGTTGGAAAGATTTGAATTGGACAAAAAGTCACTGCAGTAAAAAAAAGGGAAAAAAGTAATGTGACAAAAATTGTCATCAGCTTGTTGTCATCCAATCCCAACAAGAACGTGGCATTAGATTCATTTCGGGCACTTTAAAAGATCTAAATCAACTGAAGATGGCACTTCGCAGCTACTAGTTTTATTAGTGGCTGTTTCAGGTGTAATATAATTCCAGACTGCAGACACAGTGTTTGTTGGGTTCACTAGGCATAGCCCACATGTTTCTGGTCTGGCCGTCATCAATAACTCACTGTTTACGGTACATTTTTACATCATTCTTTTTCATGGCATCGTCCCATTACACATACTCGCTCTTGCCGATACCCGAAACTGTATTTTTGGCCAGTATCGGACAAATCTGGCCAGTACCCTGCATACAAACATCACACTCAGAGTACGCCGCAATGTGTCATGACTGGAGGGAGTGTCCCACTGGAGGGACACGCCTATGGCTGCCTCGTGAATGTCTTAACCCCCTGGTCATCTTGTATGTCCATTGATCCTTTTATTCCCTGAGGCATTTTACTCTCCGAGAACTGGGAATGACTGTGTACATTTTCATTTGCTGGATATACGAAGTACCTCACATACAGAGAAAGAAATCATATTAATAAACATCTATTCGATTTTAGTTATTTCTTCTCTTCTCAGTCATCAGTGATAGAGACGAGCTCTACAACACCATCCGTCCATGATGAGCCTGTCCAGTGCTGTTACTCCTTAGATTAACCTGCCATCTCCCATTTCTTCTTTTGACCTTCTGTTGTGATTCCTCTTGTCTTAACACTGTGAATGTCCTATATATTCTGCTACTCCCTAAAAGAACTGAGGTAAGCTAGCAGTTGAAGCACCTGACAAGTAACCTAAAAGTACGAGATCAAATTCCACAGGCGGCATTGTGAAAAATATGTTGTTCTGTTCTTAAGCAAGACAATTAACCCTAATTGTCACTTTGGATAACAGAATATAATAAAAATAAAAATTGGGCTTAGACAGTCATGTTTGACTACTAAAACCTTTAATAAATGTTTTAGGTCAAAATCATTTTCCTAAGATCTTCAAAAACGCTTTGCAATCTAAGAAGTCTCCCATCTCTGTACATTTTTCAATGCTAGCAGCCGTCAATGATGACATCACAGCATCCATTGACTTTTTTTCTGCATCTAGCTTCCAGTGACAGTTGGTAATGCTATGGTCATTTTCTGCATCTAGCTTCCAGTGACAGTTGGTAATGCTATGGTCATTTTCTGCATCTAGCTTCCAGTGACAGTTGGTAATGCTATGGTCATTTTCTGCTCCTCGTGGTAAAAGAAAAGGATCAGACGGGACAGGGATGTAAAACTTTATCAAAATACAGTGTCAACAACCTCCATCTCTTACACATGCACAGACACACACAAACACAAATACACACAGTCACACACAAGAAAAAATAAAACAAAAATATGCACACACACACACACACACAAACACACACGTGCGCACACACACACACACACACACACACGCACACACACTATTTAATGCACACATTCACACCACACTGTTTGGGCATGTATAAAAATAGTGTGTTACTGACAATCATGCACGCCTGCACACACACATAAATACATGCACAGACGGGCACACAAACAGCCGTCATACTGTTCCAACCGGCACTCTAAATCTACACACACACACACACAAACACACACACACACACACACACACACACGCACGCACGCACGCACGCACGCACTGTGCTCTAAGCATTCTGGCATCTGGTCCTGCTGACTGAGTGTCTGGATCTACTAACATCAAATAACAGCCAGACTGAGAGAGAGGAGAGGAGAATAAGAAGAGAGAAGAGGCTAGGAGAGAATGCTTGCGGACTAACTAGGATAATACCTGAAGTACTAGAGCCAGTGTGGCTGTTGCAAAGTATAGACCAGAACTAATACTTTAGATTATTGTTTGATTCTGAGCCTTAATTTACACAAATATGGCAAACACTTAGCAGTTGCTATAGGAAAACATGTGGCATGTGCTTCTGAGAACAATGTCCAAGTGGATGTCCCCACTCCAAAAAAACAGTTGTGAGTTAATGGGTTTTAAGACAATGGGTGTCTTGTTTTGAGAGGTTTCATCAAATGTTTTTCTTTCCTAACCTTCAACCAGTTGGAGTAGAATTATATAAACAAAAAAAAACCGAATACTTAGTAGTCAACCATGTTCCCAGGCCTGTGAAAGAGTGATGAAGCAGAAAGGTAGAACTTGAATTTGTTGAATTTCACTTTCGGAGTGAAAGCCACCTGAAAGCCACAGCAAGAAGGCTCCCGAGAAAGACAGACGCTGTTGTACTCGTAATGTGGCCACTCAAATTTACTGCCAAACCCCCATTCTCTGTTTCAGTGCACCCATTCAAGCTTTAGAGCTATGGGAACTATTTTTTAGCTTTTTTCTTTTCATTTTGATGACAAGAAATGTTCAGACGTGCTCTTGTTCATAAAGACTCCAAGTTCACTTGAACAAATTGAAAAGGTGCAAGTTGAAAAAAAGTGAGCTATTTTTCTGTTTTAAAGTTCCAGTTCAGAACAGTGGTTAGTTCTCTTTCTTTCAGCCTTTCTGGAATGTTCCGGTGTGGATATTATGAAGACCAAAAAAAGAAGAGGGCAGCTAAAAAACATTACTGAGGTGACTGTTGGGGTTCTGTTAAGCACTAACACAACACCAACTCAGACTGTTAACGCCACCTCGCTCCTATTTCTATTTCTTGATGTTATATAAAAATGTGTTGGCATATATAACAGAATGCTTACATAATTGAAGCATTGTAAATTACACTTATTGATTTTTCTCTCAAAAACAGAATACATAAATTATCTGGTGCAGTGCAGAGATTTAAATGTTTTAAGCAGCCTTTATACAAGAGTGGCATCTGAGCTCCTCAGAGAGAAAAAGAGCGAAGGAAAGACAGAGAAAGAAATAGAGAGAAAAAAGAGGAAAGGATAGAGAAAGAGGAATGGATAGAACCAGAGTGAAGGAACACTGCCTGTGATGTCTTGAATTAGCAACAATAATCTCATCCCTTTAAATATACAGGCCATTAAGCTCAGAGATCATATGTACCGACACCATCACACGTCATCTCACACATCCATGGAAGGCATGCATGTACACACACACACACACACACACATATATATATACACAAACACACACACATATATATACACACACACACATACATACACACACACACACACATATATATACACACACACACACACACATACACACACACACACACATACACACACACACACACATATATACACACACGCCAAACACTCATAATCTCTCAGGCTTCACATGACAGGCAGCAGTGAAAGATCATGTGTGTGTGTGTTCACATATATGTGACTACTATGCTTGTATGGTTGGGTATGTGAATGCGTGTGAACTTGTAGCGTGTGTGTGTGTTTGTGTGCCCAAATAATGCAACGCAATCAGATGCGTCCAATGCAAATAGGGCCTAGCTGTGTCGTGTGTTTGTATTGAACGTATACATTAATGATTAGCATTCATCTATTATGGATGGCAATCTTCTCTATGGATGGCAATGTTCTCCGCAGCGTCAGAGACTGAACGCCTGCCTACTAAATGGTTCCCTATTCTCTTCATAGTGCACCATTATTAACAAGAACTCTGGTATATATATATATATATATATATATATATATATATACATATATATATATATACATATATAGATATAGATATATATAAGTAGTGCACTACATAGAGGATATGGACTCATTTTGCATGGAACCAACATCAAAAGGGTAAATTTTCTGGATGGGTAGAACCACAGCTGTACATATCCGTAATTTCTAGCTATAAATCAGTAGTTTTACATAGCTTTTTTATAACTGATTAAAAACTGATCAATTATTAATATCAACAGATAGCATGAAATGGTAAAGCGTCAGAAAAGCCAACATGTATGTTGTTAGCAGTTTCTACACTCAAATGATAAGTGAGGAAGAAAACTGTCTAGATTCCTGGGTTTGCCGGCCAGCTGGAAGAGGCACTGATCTTATGACATCCCTTAACCTCAATCAAATACATCTTCTCCTTCTGTCCAATACTGTTTTATTAAGGATCGTTAAATTATTAATGAAACACCAGAGATCCCAACACAGTTGCTAAGTCTAGTATGCAGCGGCATTCTTCGTTCTTCAAGTCTGGTCCAGGAGGGCCGGAACACCTCTCTGTTTTCTGTTCTATTCAACTTACCTGGTTTCCTATGTCTGAATCCCTGCTTAGAAGGAAAGCCAGAAGTGTTTCAGCCCTCCGGAAACATTTTTTTTAGATCACTGAGAATGGACCGATGGGTCAATGAAACGTCTACCAACCTATAAAGAGCGATGGCTGTGACCCTCAGTCAACTACATTTCCACTCTTTCTTCTACAAGCCTTCACATATTGATCAGAACCAATCAATTACAGAATGATGTACATCAGAGCCGTGACAGGCTAGAAAACCAAAGACAATTATTCAATATCAACCAATCAATTATTAATTATCGGTAAACATCAAAGGGTCGGCTATGAAATCTCTTACCGGAGTCCATAGAGCACGGTACCGTCCGGATGCAGTCGGATCATTCGGTTCTTGACCGTGACGCCGTGGACGAAGGACTTCTTATCGTTGAGAAAGTATGTGTCGGGGACCCAAAGCTGGTCAGCCACCCTGTTGTCTAACGTCAGGTTGAGGGCAATCTCAGAGTAGGACAGGCGCTTGTCCCGCCAGGCTTGTTGGAAGTACATGGTCAGTGTATAGTCCTGGAAGAGGGGGAGAAGATTCTGTTAAAATAGATGTGGGACTGGTTGGTACATGGTCAACAACTTATCTGGTGAACATGATTACAGGACGACTGGAAGTTACTGAGGAGAAACGGATGAAAGAGGAGAGTGAATGAGTGAAATGGGACCAGGGGAAATATGCTTGCAGATGGTGTAAGATCAAAGAAACCCTAAGTAGCTAGCTGGCTACATCTATCATGAATGAAAAAACACTACTGTACAGTACTGTACTGCTCATCTCTTTACAAAACACACACATAGTCCACTATATTTATCAGATGATTCAGAGACATGATATTTCATTCAGAATATATTGAATTTAGGGCATTTTCGAAAAACTATATGTGGGTTGTATGTGGGTTATATAAGTCTTAGTGGTTGAGGTGGTAGCGCATGGTGCTTGCAATGTTAGGGTTGTGGGTTCAGTTCCCATGGAGGACCATTCTGAGTATACACTTATTCCTGAAAGTCACTCAGCTAAATGACTAAAATGCAAACAGTTCATTAAGTGCATTATGGGTGAATACAAATATTTAAAAATGTGTATTCACAGAAATTTGAAAACGTGTTACTGTAATGTGACAGTTCATGATTGATTGATTTTTGTAACTAAATTTGCTACAGACATAAAACATGCTTTTGTGAGAATCCCCAAATGGATATTGCTAAGGGGTTGGGATGAAGCAAAAGACATTCCCAATGGACATTCATGTATGGTTGATAATAAAGTGTCATCAGTGATTTAACTGCACATAAACATTGAGATTAAATTAAACAACTTTAAATCCTCTTTACTAATAGGTCACATGTCCTCTGGTAGTGACATTTAAACAACCAACCACTCCAATCCATGGATGTGTCACACCAACAGCAAAAAATGGCCGCTGTACCGCATAAGGTCATCAACATGGTCTAGTTGGTCTAGTACAGTCTGAAAGGGCATTGACCCAGACTGGCCTATAAGTGGCCTATTAAGTGGTCTATACTGGAGACAGTGGTTGTGCTGGCTGAGGTTAAAGGGTAAATACCATATTCAAACCCTCTCTCTGCACTGACTGACTGACTGCCTGTCTAAGTGACTGCCTGCCTGCTTGCGTGACTGCATGAGTCTAAAATGGCACCCTATTCTCCATATAGTTGCACTAGTTTTGACCAGAGCCCTATGGGCCTTATTACACTAATAGGGTGCCCTTTCAGACACAGCCACTGACTTACGGGGAAAACAACCTGAGGGTGATTTCTCAGCTATCTCAGCTGGCTAGCCTATTGTCGCATGCTAAACAATATACTGCTTTCCAGTCCAATGAAGCCACTCTATGGTTCTGAGGACGATTTCTCACTCCCTGCTTCCTCCCTCTTTTTCTTACTAATTCGCTCTTCGTCTCTCCTCCTGTTTTTTCTTTGTCTTCCTTTCACTTTTTACTTTTATATACAACTTCTCCTTCAAAAATATATATTGCACAGCTTATGTTGCTGACGTTAGCAGAGTTTGCTGGTGGTTTCCAAGGTTTAAAGTGGTCATTACCTCAGTGCATTGTCTCATGCCTAGTGACATATGTAAAACAGTCAATGATGAGACAATTACTCATCCCAATCTATATATAGCAAGAGAGAGCTGTTTCAACAAGCATTATTACTGAAGATTGACCACATGCAACAAAAACTAGTGTAACTTTGTGTAACAGTTATTATCTTGCTAGCTTAGCCAACCGCCCATTTAAAACTGGATGCTAACAACCAACAGAATCACTTATACTTCTACCACAAGCTAGCTACCGTAATATATAGATAACACTATTATGATTTAGTTTTGTTTTATTGTTGCTGCTGCGATGCCTCATCTTGGAGCTGTGCCTTGAATCCAGATGCTGTTGTGTTTTGCTTAGCTGACCAAACATTAAACGTAGCAATCATGGAGAAACAAGCTGGACTCATCTACGAACTGATTTCTGATAACATTCGTTCATATTTTAGGGGCAGCAAGTCTACAATTTAAGGGAAGCAAACAAAGCTAGTCAGAAAAGAAGAGCTAGCTAGGTGGCTAACTATGTAAGTTAGCTACAACAGCTAATAAGCAGTATATCAAGTCACTGGTGCAGAATGTAGCAACCAATATTTTTCGGCTTGTTTCTTACAATTAAATAAATAATTGTAATAATAATTGTAAATTATAATATCCCTTTCAGTGCAAAGAAAATCACTGAATTACAGTGTGTAATAATGTTGCAAGCTTAGTATTTAGCCTATTAGAATGAGAATACATGGGGGAGCATCATAATACTATACAAATTAAGAACTAAAAAAAAAAAGATTTAAAAACTGTTTTGATTTGGGCAATGTGTGAAAACACTGATGATATACATATGACATTTACATCACTGTCTTACCCTATATCATTCCCTATACCCTCTTGTCATATACCCTCCTCCCTATACCTTTCTAACCTATATCCTACCCTATATCCTATGCCCTCCTTCTCTAATTCTCCTATCCATTAACCCATACCACCTACTCTTATCCTATACTGTCATGCTTATATCCTCATACTCCTACTCTATATCCTTTACCGTCCTACCCTACAAACTATTTTACTATATCCTCCCACCCCATACGCTCTTATACTATGTCCCTCTATCCTCTCTCCTGCACCCTTTTATCTTACTGTATACCCTCCAACCCTATACTCTCCTGTCATACCGTCAAAGCCTATACTACACAATTAAATAATCTACTACACCTAAAGTAAACATTTAAAGGTTTTATAGGTTATAATTCATACAAATAGAAAAGGAAACATACTCATAGAAAGGAACACTAATTTATTTTCAAGTGAACAAAAATCAAAAGGGGAGATATATAAAAATCAAAAGGGAAAAATAGATTTATCTTGTTTCGGAATAACACTCTTCAAATGCTGACACTGACAGTGAAACATAACAAAAGCATGTAGATTACTTTACCCGCTATGCCTCTTAAAATACATACACCCACACACTCACAGCACAGAAAGCACTGCAGTATGGAAGAAACATTTCTCTCGTACCGAATGGATTGCAGTAAAATCGATTAGGTGGAAAACTGAACAGGATATAGTGTATATGAAGCCATTAAATTTTAATCTAATTTATGTATCTACAGGAGCTATCATTTATATTCTCTGTTTATGTTTCCACTAAACTAGCCTTTCATCCCTTTGGAAAGTATTCAATATATTTATGCTTTGCACATTAAAAAGTGCTCATCATTTCAGTTTAAATAACCCTAGATAATGCAACATTGGCCTTTTAAATTCAAGAGGATTCATAAAGCTGTGACACAAGGTGTGTGTCTCAAATGGCACTCTAATGCCTGTACAGTGCACTCCTTTAGGCAGTACAGGCTAATGTAATGATAGTGGTACAGTACGATATGTCAGTTCTGTAGCTACTGTAATGACAGTAGTAAAGTAATATATGTTATCTCTGTAGCTAATTAACTGGTAGGGATAAAGTCCTATATTAGCTCTTTAGTCAATCTGCTGATAGTGGGAAAGTGCAATGTTACCTCTGTAGCTAATGTACTGATTGTGGTAATGTAGTATATGTTAGCTCTGTAGCTAATGTATTGATAGCAGTAAAGTACCATGTTAACTCTGTAGCTAATTAACTGATTCTGGGAAAGTACTATATTAACTCTATAGCTAAAGTATTGGTAAAGGTAAAGTACTGTATGTTAGCTCTATACTGTAGCTAAAGTATTGGTATTGGTAAAGTACTTTATGTTAGTACTATAGCTAATGTACTGACAGTGTTAAAGTACTATAGTGCTGTAACACTCAGGATGGCACAAATGGTTTCTACAAAAATGGTGTTAATATTTGTACAGCCTTGGCTGCTACTGTCAAGTAAATTAAACACTAAGAGTAAACCAGATTGGTGTTGTAGAAATGGTCTCCATGGTTTGGCATGATACGCAACCCTGAAGACCAGGGCCCAGTTGTTCAAAACATTTAATCTGGATCAGAATGATCCGGATTTGGAAATCAGGTGATCCCTTTTATTTTCATGCCGGTTTTTCAAAGCAACATTGGATTGGATCACCCTGATCCAGATACAAACTTTTCAAGATTACCAAATCCGGATTACCTGTGCTCTAAATGGGACTACGTATCACAATATAGGCTACTAGCTATGTAAAGAACCGCAGGTAGAATAACCAGTGTGAGGTCACTTCAAGTGTTGATATTTGAAGACACAGGAAACAGCACAATAAAAGAGTACAATCATCCCCTTCCATTTTCAATTTATTTTAAACAGTCAGATCCCTCATCTGATCCCCAACAAATAAACAAAAACAAACAAATATACATTAATCAGAAATACATTGTGGATATTTTGAACATGTTTTAAATCATAAAAATGCTAAATGTCCAATAGTTAACGGAATAAGGAACGTTCAGAGTTCTTCATTTGTGGAGATACTAGCTTTTTGAAGCCCTGCTTTTAGGAGGCAGATATCGAGTCTGGCTTTGGTTTGCTGTAATTGGGTAAGAGTGATTTGTTTCTCTGCCAGATTAATCTGTACTTCTGCTCTTTTGGTTTCTCGTTTAAGAAATGACTTCTAGGCATCATCATATTTGTTTGTCGAAGAACGCTTCCAGCCTTTTTTCTGAGCTCCTGTGGCAGTAACTACAGCCTTTACCAATGAAGACCCACAGAATTTCTCAATGACTGGTTGATCTCTGATGATTGTGTCATTGTAATTAATACACAGTGATGAATTTGGGGGATTATTTTATGGGGACAAAATCATATATTTATTTCACTTTACAGTTCTGAAAGGCTTACTAGGTAGCCTAATGTCTACTTTATCTACAGTATCATTGTAACAAATCAAGTGCAATATAAGAATAAATGTATATTTTCTTTTTCAATTTTTAAAGTTTTATTACATTTTGTTCCTGAAATCCACCCTGAATCCACCCTTCTGCTGGGATCAGGATAATCCAGAGTATCCCAATTCTACTGAAATGTTTTGAACAACACTTACTGAAGGTTAGATCCAGATCAGGACCGAGATTGGATTACGTGATCTAATCCAATTTCAGAATCCTTTTTCTCTTTTGAACAACCCATTTTCAAGATCTGATCCAATCCGAAAGCCGAAATCCGCTCAGATTACTTCTGAACAACTAGGCCCTGGGTTTAATCCAATCCTTCTCTGTTTCTCTGCTCCTACCCACTGTTTCAAATCTGTCTGAATAAAGCAATATATATTGGACACACCTACTCATTCCATATTTGCTATTTCATAGTTTTTTTGTCTATACAATTAATCTACAATCTGGAAAATAAAGTAAAATTAAAAAAATACCCTTGAATGAGTAAGGATACTGTATATGAATACAGTGATGTGCAATGATTTTGCAATGATGTGCAAATCATTTAAACTCTATATTCAATAGAAAATAGTACAAAGACAACATATCAAATGTTGAAACTGAGACATATTGTTGTTTCTTGAAAAAGACATGCCCACTTTGAATTTGATGCTAACAACACAAGTTGGGACAGAGGCAACAAAAGACTGGAAAACGTGTAACGCTAAAAAGCTTAACCTGGTGGAATATCACACAGCTAATTAGGTCATTTGGCAACAGGTCATGATTGGGTATTAAAATGATCATTCTAGAGAGGATGGGTCTGTCAGAAGTGAAGATGGGGAGGGGTTCACCACTCTGTGAAAGACTGCGTGGGCAAATAGTGCAACAATTTAAGAATAATGTTTCTCAACATGAAATTGCAAAGAGTTTGGGGATCTCATCATCTACAGTACATACTATCATTAAAAGATTCAGAGAATCCACAGAAATCTCTGTATGCAAGGGACAAGGCCGAAAACCAATATTGGACATGATCTTTGGGCCCTCAGGCGGCACTGCATTAAAAACAGACACGATTCTGTACTGGAAATCACTGTGTGGGCTCAGGAACACTTCCCGAAAACCATTTTCTGTGAACACAGTATGACGCTGCATCCACAAATGCAAGTTAAAACTCAACCAATCAAAGAGGAAACCATATATAAACAAGATCCAGAACCACCGCCGCCATCGCTGGGCCCAAGCTCATTTAGGATGGACTGAGGCGAAGTGGAAAACTATCCTGTGGTCTGACAAATCAAAATTTGAAATGATTTTTGGAAATCATGGACGCATCCTCTGGACTAAAGAGGAGAGGGACCATGCGGCTTGTTATCAGTGCACAGTTCAAAAGCCAAAATCCGTTATGGTATGGGGGTGCATTAGTGCACATGGCATGGGTGACTTGCACATCTGTGAAGGCACCATTAATGCTGAACATTATATGCAGGTTTTGGAGCAACATACACTGCCATCCAGATGACATCTTTTTCAGGAAAGGCATTGCTTATTTCAGCAAAACAATGCCAAACCACATTCTGCATGTATTACAACAGTACGGCTCTGTAGTAAAAGTGTCCAGGTGCTAAACTGGCCTGCCTGGAGTCCAGACCTGTCACCCATTGAAAACCTTTGGCGCATCATGAAATGACAAACACAGCAAAGGAGACCCCGAACCATTGAACAGCTGAAATCCTATATCAAGCAAGAATGGGAAAACATTTCACTTTCAAAACTTCAGCAATTTGTCTCCTTAGTTCCCAAATGCTTACAGAGTATTGTTAAAAGAAGAAGAGATGCAACACAGTGGTAAACATGTCCCTGTCCCAACTTTTTTTGAAATGTGTTGCGGGCATCTAATTCAAAATGGGCATGTATTTTTCCAAAAACAATACATTTTCTCAGTTTGAACATTTGATATGTTGTCTTATTGTCAATTTTCAATTAAATATAGGGATAAATGATTTGCACATCATTGCATTTTTATTTGCATTTTACGCAGCGTCACAACTTTTTTGGAAACGGGGTTGTATATTGTACAGAAGCAAAAGCCCTGTGGTCACATTCATAGTAACAGGATAATATTTGATAGAGCGAGATGATTGATCCTTTCAATATGCAGTAGCAAAAATGACAGAGATAATCTCTCACACACTTTCTATCTCCTTTGTCTCTTTCTCTCGCTGTTTTTTCCACAGCGTTCATAATAAGGACTGCAAAAACATAATACATTGATGGTTATGGGACAGAATTGTGTGTGCTATTGTCGTTGTGTATGGTTAGGTATTTAAGACTAGGCTGTAGATACTAAGTGGACAGAAAAGAAAAGAAACACCTGGGTTGTCTGAATGAATAGCACATCCTGCCTGTGTCTGTGTTCACGTTTTACTAACATACTGGGGACTGAAGAAGTTAAAGAAAAAACCTTTTACCTTGTGGGGTTCATTTTGCCAGTCAGCAGAAGAAAATTGCAATTTCTGGCTCAAGGGTTATGTTTAGGGTTAAAGTTATAAATCTGCTTAGAATTAGGGTTTGGATTAACGGTTAGTTAAAGTTTAAGGTTATGTTTAGACATAATATTTTTAAAATTTGTGTGCACATCATTGGAGGTAGAACGCTTTAAAGGGGCCATCTGAACACTTTTTTCAGTGGGGACTAGCTAATACTATTCCAGTCTCCTTCAGTAAGGGAAGGAGAGTACGAAACAAGTCGTGTCATTGTTTAAAATTCATTCTTGTAAACGTTAGAGGCATCATCCTACACAGACCCCTTTAAGTTCCAGATAGAACACTCTCCTTTAGATTTTCAGAGTCCTTTCCTGTGGCTTGTATTATTACAATCACACAGGAGATGGAGAGAAAGGAGTGTTGCGTGGAGGAGCAATGAAAAGAGGGGGGTATAATCAAAAGACAGCCCAGCTGCCACACAACCTCCACAATATAATGACCAGCCACAGTACCGAGAGAGACTCATTGTCAAATAAAAAGAGCGTAATCGCTCTCACAATACAATATGACCTTCAATACCCTTGTCACAAGTCCTTCTCCAGAGCGGCTTCAGCAGCACACCGAGAGTGCACCGAGAACCACAGCGGGAGAGAGAGGGAAAGAAAGACGGAGAGAGAAGAAGGGGACTGACATGCTAAAAGGAAGGGATGGAAATAGGAGAGAGGAAGGAGTGAGAGATGAAAAGAGGAGGAATAGATGGGAGAGGTGAAGACAGCAAGAGATATATAGGAAGGGAGAGAGTTGGAGAAAGACAGACAATGTATGGTTAAGTTTCACACAACCTATAAAACATGGCAGCATCGAATATGTAAATGGGTTTCAGCAAACAAGCTGTCAAGCCTGCTGTAGAGGACCAGTAAGGTTGGTTGCATGGTGACTTCGTGGGTCACAGCTATACATGTCTTTGCATACTAACACAGCCACATGAAGAATGTGACAGAATGACAGGATAAACATTTGTGTTTATCAGAGACAACTGTCAGGCTAAACTTGTTACAAGCAAAACTATTAACACAACATCAGCATTCACAACCAGCAGATGGGTGGCGAGCGTATGTCTTAGCATTAGAACCATACATGAGTATGGTTAAATGTGTTTCTGATTACTAAGTTGAGTGTAAATCAAAAATCCTGCTGGGGTCTCCAAAACCAAAATGCATGCATTCGCTGTTTTAAAGGGAACTTTCATTGCTGCTCTATGCCCCAATATTATTGACCATTAATATGGTATTAACATATGTATCATATCTGCCATATGTATCATATCTGCCATCAATATTGTGAATTTTCACAGGCAACACAAATACAAGCGTTTCTGCGTTTCTGTGTGGGTTGTAAGCAAATCACACTTCAGAATTCATACAGGTGTCCAGCTCTTCTTGCAATGGGGAATCCTCACAAGCAGCTATTGTTTTGCAATCTTGAAAAAAACAGCAAGCAAAATCCCAAGGACCCGTAAAAACTAGCATAATCCCCGTTTTTAAAAGCCCACCTTTGAGGGTATAGAAACAGGGCTCCCATCAATTGGCAAAACACAAAGGCCACAATAACTGCTACAAAACAGGACTCCACTAATTTCTAGATCAAATAACAGACTCACTCAGCCAGTGATGTCATTGGCTGAACTCATCTCGGCACGAAATTTCAAAAATAACACTGTGATGTATAATAATGCCTGAAACACCTCCAGTCACTCATAATTTGTTAGGGAAACTGAAGAAACACTGCAAATATTATCCAGCAGTGGATTTTCCCAACAAATTGCTTTGAATATTTTTCTCTACTAAATTAAATAATTAATCTGACCTGTATTTAAATGAATGTTTTGCAGATTAAAATGGTAATGCAATGACATATCTATACTGACAGTATTCGATAAATGAAGCAATATAAAACCAGTTCAGTATAATCCAATTACTTTAAAGTTCTAAGGGATCAAATAAATGGATGTAAAACTAAAATAAATCTATGAAGCCAATAAAACAATAATAAATCAGTGATGCACTCAGTGACCCTAATCTCAGGTCAACCTGAGACTCCGCCCTAAAGGTGTCATCCATCCATCTCATCTCTGCCTTCCATCGGCCAATACTCTGCACTCCTCTTTCCATCTACCTATACTCCTCTCTCCTCGGTTATGTCACCAGAGGAACAACTACATTGAGTTCCACTATTTTCCTCTAATACTTTCACCTACAATATCCTGTCCTGTCACCTTGTCACTCTCCCTTTTCATTTATTAAATTCACCAAGAAAGTCCTTGTACAAAATTTTTGAACAAGTAACCATTTAAATAAATAATAACAATAATTTTAAAACAACTTTATTGTGTGAAGCTAATTTATCTACTAGAACTATTTGGAGTTATTTATAGGTGGCAAACCAGAGGCAATTACTTTCTACGGTAGTGAAAAATAAACTTATGAATTTACATTCTTTTGCAGTAAAAAAACAGAGGTATTTATGTCCCTTGCTGATAAAAACAAAGAGAAAGAAAAAGAAAATGAGGAATATACAGTGGTATATAACTAACAACGGCATAAAGCACCATTAAAAAAATACAAAGACACTGACTTCACAGAAATTACAAAAAATCTTTGGTGCTGGACAACAAACTGAAGTATTTACAGTCTATAGTGGTACATAACAAATGAAGATATTTACTGTAAATTCTATGATGGTACATATCTAACTGAGGTATTTACATTCTATGGTTGTACATACTATCTAATTCAGGTTATTAAGTTCTATAGTGTTACATTTCCTTTTTATTTCTACCCGGTTTGTCTCCCCAATTACGTTGCCCAATCAATTCTTGATTATGGCACTGCTTAATAATAATGTTATAGCGGCAACTTTTAGCAGACTAAGGACAGTTTATCTTGAGATAAGTGTTTTCCAAAGCATATCCAGTGCCATTCTGGTTCACATCACGCTGCTCGCTCAACCAGGAAGTCCAATGTCTAATCTCGGCATGCCAAAAGGAAATGCCTTCTACCTCGATTGAGCTTGCAGGTGCCAAAGCCGCCACATAGAGTCACTATAGAGCAGCGGAGCAAGGTAATCGAATATACGATTGAATACGATTGCCTAACCCCAATACCAGGGTGATGCTGGCTGATTGCACCACCCACTGCGGGTAACCTGGGCCAATCCCTGAGCAGGATTCAAACCCTGGCCATGAAATGATGGTGGTACATAACTTACTAAGGTATGTATGTTTCATAGTGGTGCATGTTCTAAGACGGTACATAACTAATTGTATTTCTTTTTTTTTTGTAAGTTCTAAGGTGCTGCATATTTAAGGTATTTACTGCACGTTATATGATGGTACATTTCTAACTTAGGTATTTACATTCTTCGGCGGTACATAACTAACCAGCCAACCCCACAATAACATGAGTCCATCTCTATACTGGCGGCTGCCCGGTGCCCCATGGTAAAGGAGGGGCTCAATAACTACTATTTTACTCTTAGCACACATCAGAGCCAAAGCCACATGTCCCTCTCCCTTCTCCACCCTTTCTCTCCCTCTCTTTCCGTGCGCCTCCGCTCCAATCCGGTGAGTGAAATAGAGAGAGATGGAGAGAGAATGTGAGAGAGGAGAGAGTAAGAGAAAAAAGGGAGAGATATGGAGGAGGAGGAGAGAGAGAGACTTACTGGATTAGTTAAATGGGCTGGGTTTACTCATTTCCTTGTCATGGTGAGCTAAGGCGACGCTGGCGGTGGCTGGTTAAGTATACATCTCAAATGAAACCGTTTGGGTCAGAGTGGAGTCTGTCTGCCTGCTAACCATCAAAGCCCTTGGGCCTTCCACGCCAGAACACTACACACTGTTATTAGGAGTGTTTTCCAATGGCTCTTTTTTCAGCTACTTACTGTAACGTGGCTAGAGAAAGAAACGCCTGACATATCCATTAGACAAGTCATCAGTATATTACGTCTAGGCTTTTAATGGTGTGACGGGGGAGCTCGTTTTAACGGCACACTGCATCGGTTGCACAACCAACGGTTGCACAACAGCAGCCGTTCGCAGACTTTTTCGGTTACTACCAACGACTGGACCCCTCAAGTGTGTTTTACCCAGAAGATCTGATGAGTTTTCGGAAGTACTCCATGTACAATAGATTGTCCAAGTACCTCCACTGGCCCTAGAACCCCTTAGTTGAAAAACCTGCATGACACATGAGGGATTTTTGAGGTCGGAATATTAAAAAAAGATATGCTTCATAGAATATTGCTTTGATATCAGTTTAACTTATTTTTTCATTAATTATTTTTTTTTTTCATTAAATGCACTATAAAATAACATTCCCTGCCAAACATTTGATTTTAGTTTTGTACACTACAGGGCTGTATATTACTTAGTTTTATTTGATCAATTCAATGAAATTAATCATCATCTCGTCTGTGTAGCCAGACAATCACTAACCAGAAAACTGTATAATGTCATCTTGCTGCTCCACTCACCTGTTTAGCTAGACTAGTAGTATGTGGCTAGCTAGTGGCTACTTGCTAGCTATTGGCTAACTGCCAAATGCTACTGCA
Organism: Esox masquinongy; assembly: GCA_016801175.1. NCBI lineage: Eukaryota > Metazoa > Chordata > Actinopteri > Esociformes > Esocidae > Esox > Esox masquinongy. The sequence continues at coordinate 22,075 of JACXGI010003926.1, forward strand.
GAGCTATTGGACAAAATCATAGCTACCTTTTATCTCAGTTATCTCATTTTCAGCGCTATGTCACGGTTGTATGTCCCCCCTACTTCTATGCCCCAGTGTGCGATGGATTGAGTATTTGCCTAATGAAAGTACGACTCCCTGAAGCCCAGCGTCCCAGTTCCCTTGTTCCACAGTTTCTTTCGTCAATTATGATATTTCTCCTCAGAGAAATAGCATGTTGAGCGAACTGAAGTGGAATACAACTAATTGAACAGATTAGTTATTTAATAGTCAAAATATAACCGAAATGTTTATATGTTTAACCGACATTTTAATAGCTCAGCACTATTAGAAACCACCAGGCTTCAGTATACAATAAAGCTAGTCTAATTCAACTATCAAAACACTTGATAATTAAATAATTAACTTATTTGAGAGAACTATTCATATTTTCAAAGCATGAAAAAAGGTAAGATAAATACAATGGTTTTTCATCTAGTATAACTTCAAAGAAATACATGATTAACCTGTATTACTCATGGTCAAAACTATTGAAATGAAAAGGCCCTTTGCATTCTTGGGAGGATTTTTTTTTTTCTTTCCTCTCCTTTTCATTTCCTTGACTCCTCTTTCATTCTTGATTTACCAAACTAAAAAAAAGATGGTGCAGCGTTGTCATAGCAACAATGAGTAAAAATATCACGAGCTTACTTTTCCCACCAGAAGCTGAAAAATAAAATGGAACAGAAATCGGTTGTTAGGACAAACAAGATGATCAAAATGGACGCTAATTTACAGACCAGACGCAGGGACTGTGTCCTACATGGCGCTCTATTCCCTTTATAATGCACTGGACTTTGATGTGTGTGCTGATTTATAATTACTTTGACCATTTAGGACAAAAATGAATAAGATGACAGTTTTTAGCGTGGTCTAAACCACAGCCTTCCGAGCACACATTCTACGGCAGCATGGGTTGAATTCAGACCCCATGTTATTTAAGCACGCTCTATCTATTCCACTTCATCTTCTCTGTTGAAAAAAGTGTATCTTAAAAATATATACAAGAAATAGAAAATATGAATTGGGGGGACCAGATCTTAGACCAGCGGACACTTATTGCCAAATTGAATCACGGCTCGTGAGCCAGGTGGAATCTGGGACTGGCGTCACTATGTAGAATGAGTATCTCAAATGATACCCTTCCCCCCCGCACAGTGCACTACTTTAGACGAAAGCATTAAGGGGAACAAGGTCTTACATCCCCCCGGCGCATTTCTCCCTTCATAGTAACTATCTGACCTCCATAAGCAGAGCCCAGTGCTTCACTCTCTGTCTAACAAACTAAATAACTTACTAACTAAGCTATGTAAAGAGATGGATGCTTGTCAGGATAATGACGGTAATGAACACACCGCTCACGCCCCACTAATTCAACCCACCGCAGCTGCTCCCTTTAAATCTGTTAATTCACTGAACACTAATTAAGAGTATGGTCGCTCTGGCGGGAAGTCTGGCAGTCCGTTTGAACAACAACTTATGAAACAACCGCAGGAGCAGGTAGCCCACGTGTAATTAATGAACAGAACGCAGAGGATAAAAACTGAGCCATAACCTTTGCCATGCACAGAAACTGTTTACATCGAAAACACGGGGCGCGCTTAAGGGAGCGAGATGGGCGGGGCAAAATTAAAAAGACAACCTTTGTCTAACACACGTTCTTCTCCACTTTGTAAATCAACTGCGCTTAGCTGTAGAGCTTCACGGAACAGAGCGGTGTTTCCTGCAGGATTATGTGTTAGCAGCGGGGGACATGATGGTCATAGGAGAGGTCCGGGGGCAGTTGTCTGACGGTCGCTTCTGGTGACTTTTGACACAGGCAAGATAGTTAAGGTTTTTTTTGTGACAACAAATAAAGATAAATCTTGACAGTTGCATTTTTTGTCAGTGTGATGATGAATCTGGCTTATGTTGGTAGAGAAATCTAGGCAAATATCAAAACATGTTCATTATAAAAGATCCTGTATAGAAAACACCAAAACATTGGCTAACACTTTAGTGCACTGTGGCAGGTATATTGAAAATACATGACAGTATATTCTTAAAGAACTAAATGTATTCATAGTAATGAGTAACATGGTATATTGTTAAATTTTCCCAAATTTTTCCTAAGTCTGAATCTCTTGGACCTCCCACAATGTATAATATTATTTTGCTTTGGAGGTGCACATTCTGGAGAGGTGTACTGTCGATGCAGAATAGCAGTGCAGGAAACTCTGCCACACAACACAGTCAGACAACACAATCTGACCTCACAACAACACAACACAATCAGAGAACACAACCACACAACCAGACAACACAACCTCAGAACACAATCAGACAAAACAATATGGCAACACAACTGCACAACACAATCAAACAACACAATCAGACAACACAAACACACAACACAATCAGGCAACACAACCTCACAATACAGTCAGAGAGCACAATGACACAACACAAACACACAGCCACACAAGAGAATTTGACAATACAACAACACAGCCACACAACACTATCATGCAACCACATGACCACACATCCACATAATAACACAAAACAACCACATAACACCATCACACGACCACACAACACAACTGTTTGAACACACCTGTTCCAAAACATAACCTCACATCCATGCATATTTATGAAAACAAGATCACAATACTATAGGGACAAATCCCAAGAGAGGAGAAGAAAGGGGAAGAGAGGAAAAGAAAGGAGAAGACTAACAAAAAGGAGAGGAAAGGAAAGGAGAGGAAAATTACCATATGTTGCATATCATAATATCTCATTGGTGCCAAATGTCAATTTCTAGTTACCTCAGTGAGACCAGAACCAGAACAGATAACTGAGACCACATAGCCAGAGAACACACACACACACACACACACACACACACACACACACACACACACACACACACACACACACACACACAGAGCATGGTCTTTCTCTGACTCCGCCTGAGCCTTAAGCCTTCCTCTGAAAATAGCCATGTTGTAATATTAAAGAGAACTGGCTGGCTGCGAGTATGTGCATTTGTGCATGTGTGCAAGTGTGTGTGTGTATGTGTGTCAGAGCGGCACGGCTGCCTGGATGTGGGCTGGCGGACCTACAGGTTTGCATCGGCCCACAACACAGCTGACCTTTAATGATTCTCTAGAGGCCATCTGTGTGTGTGTGTATGTGTGTGTGTGTGTGTGCATGCAGGCTTGTGTGTGTAATACACACTAATACATGTATCCGCACATGGCAAGCAAAACACGTAAACATGTCACACACACATAAATTCAAACATCCACTGATACACACAGTTTGGATACATATACTAAACACACACACGTACAAAAGGCTGACTAAAAAGCACCAGCACATCTTCAACAGCCCTGACTAAAAAGAGAGATCTTTCTGCACCTGAGGCATTTGTTCCTATTCTAATTAGGGGGCATGCATGCAGCTGTGTAGCCCAACCCTCTGCTCTCACCGGATGTGTGTGTGTGTGTGTGTGTGTGTGTGCACGCATTTGCGTGAGTGTGTGCAATCTACCCGCTCTACCGGGCCTGGGCGAAGGGAACCTCCTCGGTGGTAGCGGTGGGCTACAAAAAAAATATGCACCCCCACTTTGCCTCCCCCATGCCGGACTCAGACTGTTGGGCAAAGATGATCCGCAGATTGAAAGAAGAGCCACTGAAATTCCTGCCCCCCCCCACCCCCCGACAGGACACAGATCACGACTCATTTATTGATCATGTCATATCAATGTCATCCAACACTCTCAGCTGCAGATCACCTCATCTGAAACAGAACAATGTGTACAGGATGCCCTAATGTTTATAAACGTAGGAGGGGGAGGGGTTTGCCCTGAATGCTGATTGGTTGAAACCTGTAATATAAAATGACACTCCACTACTGTTATGAAATATACTGCTTCCAGACATAACTTTGGCCAAACCCTCAAGGTGCTGTTTTGGACGGATGGGACTAGGGTGGGACTAGGGTTCTTGGGCACAGATGGGACTAGGGTGGGACTAGGGTTCTTGGGCACGGATGGGACTAGGGTGGGACTAGGGTTCTTGGGCACGGATGGGACTAGGGTGGGACTAGGGTTCTTGAGCACGGATGGGACAAGGGTGCAGATAGCCCACAGAATGTATAGATGCAAAGCCTCAGGGGTGGAGAAGCCCAGGCACCGGAAGCTTTTGTGGCATAGTGGATTACGTTTTGTAGACTTCAGCCTTGGCTGATGTAAAAAAAAAATGCATTGTTCTGAAGGAATGGAGGGCAAATTGAGTTAATGCACAATTATAGGATGATGCTAGCTCACGTTTGGCTCTGTCCACCTCCTTCCTATGTTCTGCCCACTATGCTTGACTAGACTCCTATTAGGAACAAGTGTCTGGTCTATCTGGATTTAGTTATAAAAATCTTTCTCTTCAGTCTTCAAGACTGGGGATCTGAGAAGGCCAAATGTAATATTCTATATAGAGAATAGGGAGCCATTTAAGTCTCCAAAAACAGATCCTGAGAAGAAGAGACAGAGGGGAGCTCCGGTACCAAGGAAGGAGGGAAGGAAGGAAAGGTTACATAACCAGGAAAGTAGGACTGAAATTAAAAGGTAATAATGACAACGTGTAGGTTTCGCTGACTCCTCCGTCCTATCCTCATCTGCATTTTAAAAAAGCCAAAGGTAATCAGGCAGAGGCGGTGTGGAGAAGGAACACAGAGGAAAATAAGCTTGTTTGAATTGAGACGGTCTTCTTCCACTGGTGCGTCATCAGGCAAGTTACTTCTACAGGGGGGGAAAAGTGAAATAAATGTGTCAAATGAATAATCAAATTGAACTTGCTGTGCAGTATTTTTTTCTACCTAAAGGTATAAGCAGCATATTGTTTTTAAAAGTGTTCACATTTGGCTCCTCTATCAAAAGAACTGCTGAGGTGAAGCGGGTTTGGCGGATATCTAAACTTATTCAAAGAACTTGGGAAGGACTCACATGACTATCTTTGACAAAGGGGAGTTACAGAAGAAGTTAATAGACTTTACCTTTCGATCGAATTGACATCCCTCTAGATCACTTGATTATTTAATGATTTCTGGGTCACGAAGGAAAGAGGATGGAGGAGAAAGGACAGAGGACGGTCTTTTTAGCCAAATGAGAATCTCCTGGGGGGGGGGGGTTATTGGCAGTTTTCATCTAAAGTGTCGGCTGTGTTGGAGGAGAGGACGGAGGAGGAGGAAAGGATGGGAGAGGAGCCTGCTAGGGTCCTGCGAGTGATTTCTTTCTCCTCTGTGAAACGAAACGAGATGAATATTCCCATAGCTGCAGGGACTTGTCATGACGTCAGTCCTCGTCCTCTCTCTTTATCCCTTTCTCCCTCCATTCACTGTTCTTTTCTATTTGTTCTTTTGTGCACACTTTTGTTACACACTGAGTGGTTAGCTGTAAGCAATGTTATTTCATTCAGATGAATGCATGTTGATGTGGACTCGGAGTTTCAAAGATCAACCACTGTTGACAGAGAATTAAGGTTGAATCCAGGACGGAGACAGAGCTTGAGAAGAGGCTGACTGGACACAGACAGGAATTTACAAAGACAGAAGGGAGAGAGGGAGGGTGAAAAGGGGGATGAGAAGGAGAGGGTGGGATGGGGAAAATAAAGGAAGATGGAAGGAAGGAAGGAATGAGGGAGGGATGTAGGTGGGAGGCAGGGTGTAAAGGGGAGAGAGGGATGGAGGGAGGGTGATAGCGAAGTGATGGGAGAACTACATCCCCAGGACCCCCGCGGCCCATTCATCCACTGCATCCTCTTTAACCAAAGCACACTTCCACATCCCTTCCTCACAGGACGTAATATGGCAATTCAGCTGATGATGCTTTTATTCACAGCAACCTATGTAGTAGCATTAGAGAAACCACACTGATTCAGAACAAAAGGCCCACACATTCACAGTGTGTCCAGCATGACACAGACCAACCAGGCCATCTGACCAGACATGTCTTATTCGGGATAAAATCAAGGCCACTCTTTCATAAATTCAATTAAATCTTTGTAGTAATAATACACAGTCAAAAGACGCCCAAGTCGGATCAAATAGGAATGTGGTTGCGTAAAAGAGAACAAACTGCCTCTCTCTCCTCCAAGCCTCCTTCAGAGAGAAACATTGATACAGTGTTACGTAAGATGTCTATTTCTTCTCCAGAGTACAGAGAAACCTCTCTCTTCTTCCTACCCTTCTGGTCGGTACTAATGGTTTTATACAGCATGGAGACAACAGGCTGTCACAAATAGGCCTAACATCCTATTCCCTATATAGAGCACCTTAGCGCTCTAGTGAAACGTAGTGCACTGTATAGGGAATAGAGTGCAATTTGGCACACAGAAGGTTCCCAAGAGCCTTCAGAATTTACACAACCAATATCAAATCTATGAATATCCATACAGAAAAGCCTGAAATCCTGGCCAGGTTACATTGATTGCTGGGCATTTTCTTGTGATACAAGGGTCTGTCCAAACAAATTAATAGGTGGTACTTTGAACTTTTCCCCTGGCTGGCTGCCTTCTGTCTCCAAATCGGCATATGACGTCACGTTCGGAATACTGCAAATTGCACACTTATTACCATTATACCGCACAATAGGGAGCCATTCGCGAGGCAATCGTATAGCGTCCGTCGATTAAATACGCTCTTAATTACCATGTATGTCCAGACATGTATTATTAACCAGAGATTTACGTCATCAGTCATGATCTGACAAGGGGGGATCATTTACGTAGGCGATGATGCGCTCTTCCCTGGCGCTTTAAAGTAAAGAGAAGCGCGAGCTAGACCAGATACCTCTAGAAAAGGAGCGCGCGGCGCAATCTCGGTTTGATGCAAACAGGAAAAATAAGCAATTCTCTCTGGTTGTCCCTTTGCCTTATTGACTTAGGGTTATAGCGCGCCGCTGTTATCTTAACCGAAATGATAGCTGTCAACGGCTTGACAGAAATAGGCAGGGACCGCGGCACAGTGAGCAGCCTTGACGGTGTGCGCAAGGGTGTGCGTACTAGTGCGCCAGTGAGAGTGTGTTTTGAATTCAAATGGGAATCAACACACACTAACCATCCATGCCGGAAAAAATCTAAATGCAGAGCCCGAGACAGAGCTCGAGCTCACTATATGACAGAAGCGAGAATCGATTCCATTATGATTATCATCAGACTCCCCCACGTTATTACCATAATTCACCATCATCCAGAGCGGGACTTGCGATAAGTGCCCTTGTCAAACATTGATGACAATGCGGTATAGGTTTCTCTATGCATTGGATAGACAAGAATTTGCAGGGATATCCTACTGAGCAGCATAAATGCACAATAAAAATGATTCACCTACCATATTGACTTCAGACACCATGTCTATACTGGCTATGTCTATATTCATCCCGACTGCCACCGGCGCACCTGTGAAGCGAGGAAAACAGGTTATTAGGCAATAGGAGAACGAGATTCTTTCTGTCTCTACTAAAATAATAATTTGCTGACCGTATTTACCGAATCGAGACTGTGGTAGGTCTTCGATTATAGCTGAATTCTTCATTACAGCCAGTAGGTTGCTGTCAATAATGTCTTATTTTGTTCTCGCATGATAAATGTCTTATGCAAAATCTTAATGATGATGATCCTCAATTAAAATGACTATAATCAAGAACATCCTCATCTGGAACTCCCTTGACGAATTTTAATTTCCGAACGAATGATGGGCAACCAGAAGTTCCACGCGCAGCGAACGGAATCGATCATCAAGTTAAAGACCCATCTTCTCCATGCAGATAGCCGTGTATTCTTTAATCGTTTGAAGGTTGCACATTTGAAAATGTTTTAGGAAACATTGTGTTGTATTTGGAATATTACACTTTAATATCATTGTTAATTGGGGTATCCTGGAAGATTGGTCATCAGAAAAATGTAACCAGAGGTTTTCGCAGCGATTAATTGGACATGTTTCGCACGTTCTAAAACATGGCTTTCAAAAATTTCGATTTGCCTGTTTCTTACCTCCGAAATCTGGCCTCAACCGAATGTCGTAGCCTTTCATCAATCTATCCACCGTGTCTTTAACCAGTGGCATATTGCTGGGATCCCTCAGATCTTTGGCGCTGAGGAGAAAGATAGAACAGAGGGTTGTCATAACGCAAATAGCTTATTAAAGCCTTGACACACCAGAAAGGTGCGTTATAGCCTAGGATACATGCAATCCATGCAATGAAAAAAAATATAAGAAAGCGCGTAAAAAACCTAACCAAATTTACCTTTGGACACAGCAAATAAAAGTCAAAAGCAAGAACGAAAAGGTCAAAATTCCAAAGTGGCTTTTCCTGAGCCTCCCCATCGCAACAGTTTTGATGTGCTTTCGGGATGCGAGTGAGGAGAGCGCACATCCAACTTACTCCAGACAGCTCCGAGAACCCAATGAGGGGCGCATGCGTACATCCTACCAGAAGATCAAAGAGTGGCGACTGATGATGGTGGATGAGCGGTTTCCATTGCAGAGAAACAAATTAAAGGGACAAGTGGGATGAGCGTAATGAAAAAAAGCATAATACAGCCCGCCATCCAGAACCGAACAGCCAATACAATAATTAGTAGCCTTTGATTCCAGTTTAATCCGTGTATTGGCTTATGTTGATCTAGTTCAGAGAACTTTGCCATGACAAAGGCAAACCAACTAATACAGTTATAGGATATAGTGTGTTTCAATTTTTAACATAGTTTTTATTATCACAGATAATGCAAAGTTAACAGAAGTCAACAAAAGTTTATTGCGTAATACTGGGCCAGTAATTGTCATTTACCATATATCTTCGGCAGACATTAGGCCACATCAAAAGACACACATGACATCATGTCAGACCAGATGATAACATTCATCAAACAAACCCATAAAAACATTACAATATAACAGTCATTTTATAGCCAACATTTATCTAACACTTCCAAAAACAGGCCAGTTGAAAATCTTCCTATCAAAACTGGTCTAAAAATGTTCACCTTCATTTTTTTTAAATCATTTTTGTAATTTAGTAGATATTGTTATACAGACCGATGTACAGGAACAGTTGCAGCTGCTTTGCTTTGGGACAGAATGACAGATTTTTCTCCATTCCAGCTCAGGGACTAGGTCTAACAATACTTCGGTTACTGAAAAAATTCCTGATCCACTAAACTATCTTCTGCACACCTTGCAAAGTACAGCTCACTGAATCTCAAGATAGCTGGCCATATGAGGACTAGAAATGCCATCATATCATACAGATGTTTAAGTATCCTTTAATGTGGTCCCAGGGCATTATAAAGAGCATCCACAAATACTGCCTCTGTAACAGGCATGATTTGTGCACATACAAAAATGTACAAACAGAAAATCAAAAGAAATCAAACAGAAGCCAAGGTTATCCCTAGGTTTCCTCCATGCAATGTCAGAGACCTATATCTGCACTGAGCACTACGAATGATCACTGTTTAAACACAACCAACACTAGAGACATGCCCGAGTTCCAAATGGCAGCCTATTACTTACAGTACACAATACACTTCATTTGACCAGGGCTCTTGTCAAAAGTACCGTGAATGAAATAGGCTGCTGTTTAGGAAACCCGCCATGGCTCAGGAAAGAGGGGATGGAGCTATAAAGAAACTCAAATCCGTTACTCCACTAAAGGAAAAAGGAGAGGAGTGAAGAGGAGGAGAGAGGAAGGAGGAGGAGAAGAGGAGGATGAGGCTGCTTTTTTCTATTATTCTTTGATCTGTGTTGCAATGTGGGCTGTGACTCTACAGAGGGCAGCATCATTCTGAACAGCCGCATTGGTTCACTGTTGCATCACCAGTTACAGACATAGATTATATCATCCATTTCTTTTGATGTCTGTATTCCTCAGTTTGTGTGTGTGTGTGTGTTTGTGAGAGAGTGTGTTTGTGCCCACCTGCCTGCATGAATGTGTAACTGAGAGCGTGTGTCATCAGGGCTGCTGGAAAGTCTGAGGTACCAAATCGACCCCGGGAAAGAGCATGGCTCTGCCCAGGATGGAGACATGGCCACAGTAAGATATCCAAGCAGGTTTGGGCAGTAAAATATGCAAACAGAAAAGACATGAGGTTGGAAAATAAATTGGTTTCTGTATTAATTTCCTGTTTGGAATGAATGTAACGTGAACAGTGAGAGGTTTTTCGTAGAACCATGGACGAAGATGAACAAGGTCCGAAATTCAGTTCCCAAGTAGATCAGTCATATCTGTTGGCTCGGCAGCGTTCAATCTCTGCAAATACAAAAACACACAGAAACAAAAAACACACAACGTGAGAACTGAGATCAGACAAAATGACACTGACTAAGAGAAAATTACTGAACTTAGCTAACATATGCACTGGTTACATATTATTTTAAGACTCAGCAATGAACTCGTCACATGTAATTCATAAAGTGTGCGTTAAAAAAGTATTCATCATTACTATCACATGATATTTTCTTCCGAATCATTAGTAACATATTTTTGAGGCATCTAGTGAGAACAATTGATACTGTTTAAGTACTTCATATCGTTTTAAGTTTATCTAACTATTTTTTTTACATAAGCTGGAGTAATGACTTAGAAATTATCATTGTTTACAAATGTTTATAAATGTGTAAATTGTTTTATTATGGGCTGTTAAAATCAAATAGAAAATTTAAATACAGTAATCTTTCTCTTTTTATTGGATGATATGTACTTCAAAGGTACAACATCACTATTCCCTCTGTTCTCTCAATTCCTACTTGAAAACCACAAAGTCAGAGAGACAGAATGAATCAGATCAGATAAAGCAGGTGTAGCCATGTCCACCATCTTGTCTCCATCCTTGTAGTGCAGACCGTTCTAAACAAAGCTAGCATCTACATTCTCTGACAGGAACATGAGCAGCATGATGAACACATTTACACTCCATGCTGTTATGTAACCACAGCTGTCTGCGTGTGTGTGTGTGTGTTTGTTGCTCCCTTCTCTGTACAGCCTCTCTCTCTCTCTCCATCTTTCTCACTCCTCTCTTTTTCTCTCTCCACGGTTTTTCTCTCTTTCTCGTCTCTCAATTCAAATCAATTCACAGGGGCTTTATAGGCACAGGCAAATTTTGTCTACACTGTCAAGGCAAGTGGAAAATAAAATTAATGACAACCTTAATAATGAAAAATTAGTATGAATAAGTAAACATTACACACAACAGTTTCAAAAGGATAAAGTGGTATACAGTGTCTTCAAAGTATTCAGACCCCTTCACTTCTTCCACATTGTGTTGCGTTGTAGACTCAATAAATAATTTAATTAAATATAGTAATTGAAAAAATATGTAGACTACACACAATACCCCCATTATGACCAAGTGAAAGCACATTTTTAGAAATTTAGGCCATTAAAAACTTAAAATACTTCATGTACAGAAGCAGTGGCATAGGTTTCATTATACATGAGTGGGACATGTCCCCTCCACTTTTTGAAAAAGGCATTTTGTCCCCCCACTTTTTATCAACAGACCTCTATTATAATGTATAAACTACACTATACGCGTTGCGTTGCCATCAGCATCGCGTCAACCTGCCGTTTTATCTGCTACAAAGAGCGTATATGTAGTAAGGGGAGAAGAGCAGCCGAAGAAGGTTATTTTTTGATAATTGGTAAGTAAAATATATTTGTTTAAGTTTTTCATAATTATTACGTTGCTGCTAGTGGACTAAAAAAATGCCTCTAATACACAAGTTGCTTTTGTTAAAATTGCGAACATCGTTAGCTAGCAGCAAAACTACTACTAGCTACCTAGCTACATTACAGTTGTCCTGGTTTCATTCAGTTTACCTGCCAATGATGGAGCCTATCTTGTCCCATGCTCGTTCCTTCACAGTAACTTCTTTATTCAATGGGTAAATTGGGTCATACAAAATCCTATAGCCAACTTCCCCACTTCAATAATCAGTCATTGGTCTGTCATCAACTTATACCACAGCAAGTTTCGTGTGTCAGACCTGTTGCATCAGCCAGAAAAACGACACCAGAAAATAGGCTGACGAAAGTACTATCAGTAGCCCACAGAGCTAAAACAAATATTTACCACAAATCGGTATTTTTTCCCCTACAAAAAATGGCCAATATAAGTTACCATCATTTGTATGAGTTTTTTTTTCAGTCAGTACACCCGATCCGCCCCCAAAATCAATCTATATTTATTATTTAAATTCACAAGACAAAATGAACACCTGCGTCCGTCAAGAATTGAACCTCACGGTGCACGGCCACAGATCGGGCGCGCCCGCTATCTCAGACGGATACAATTAACTTTCTCTGGATAGCCTCAAGGCGTTGTTGACGGTTGCGCAAAGCATCTCGGGAAGGCAGTGTGGCCGTTTGAGCTTTTCCGGGGTGTTTAGAAGTTGGCCCACAGTCAATATTATGCAAATGAGGCATTTATCCAAAGGAAGAAGAGTCTTTCATAAATAAGAGAGGTTCTTCCTTGTTGGTCCTTCGTTGTACTACAACGGCACATGAAATTTGTTCCATGTGAAACGTTCTGCTACCAACTGGAGGAAAGGCAAATTGTAGCGGGGGACAAGTGCTTGGATGATGGTGGCAGAGATTGTTGGTGTCTTACGTGAGTTACGGTGCACGTCATCTGTTCCGGCGCGAATTTGCCTGCAAATGCGCTGCCCTGCCTCAGATGGCTGCTTATGAGCGTATCAGCTATGGGTGTTTGTTTTTTGGCAGGGGAGGGCAGTGTTCAACTAGCATTCTGTGTTGACATGTCTTTGTTTCATTTTTTTAGTTTAACATGAAAACAGTAAGGTATGAATGAGGTAGATAATTAGCTAATCTATCAAAGAATGTTTTTTTAAACCGGCAACCATGTTATGTGTGGTTAGGCTAATGTTATTTATTAATGATAGTTGCAAAATATATATTAGCTTGCTAGCTAACGTTTTGTTCGCTAGCTAGCAAACAGTCTTACGCATTAACACTATGTTCACCTCACAGCTAGCACCGAGATGACACCCGCCAAGAAGAGACTTAAGTTAGACATACAGGTGTTTTTTCTATGCAGACAAAGTGAGTGCAACGGCTAGATAGCTATGAGACATCAGAAGATATAGCTAGCTGATTTACTAGCGTAATAGTTGAAAAGTTCTCTTGAAAAGTTAGCTAATGTTACATGTAATTCCTTACATAGGTAGGTGCATTTGAAATTTCAACCTGATGTGGATCTTATAGATCAATCATTGCCATCAGGTTCTGTAGGTGTCCGTGTAGATCAAGCTGTTCATGTCATATTCTGTACGGCAGGGATCATCAACTCTTACCCCATGAGGGCAGAAGCCTGCTTATTTTCTGTTCTACATCATCGTTAATTGGACCCACCTGATTAGAGGGTTGCAATGAAAAAATGGAGTGGAACTTGCTTCAAGGGCCAGAGTTGATGAACCCTGCTGTACTGCATTTTAGCAGGATCAGATGGTGAACGTTACAAGGTCCTTGTCACAGCAGGGTCAGACAGCCAGGGAGAAAAGGTCAACCGTGGAGCTGAGGTGAAATGTGTGAGGTTCTGTTCCATTTGGTTTTCTGTTTTTGCATGTAGCCTGTTTTGTTTGGTTTTTGTCTTTTGTTTCTGAATGTGCCCTGTCCCTTTGGTCCTGATTGATTTCACCTGTTTGTTGTTTAGTTCTCGTTGGCTCCCTATTTAGTTTGCCCTCTTCTGTTTGCCCTTTGTCAGTCATTGTGTTTGATGCATGGTTCATGGCTGTCCCTGCCTGCCTGCCTGCCTGCCTGCCCGCCTGCCCATTGCTTGTAGTTTTCTTGTTTCCGTTCTGTTATTAAAAGCCTTTTCTTTATTCTTCGTGTCCGCGCTTGGGTCCAGCAACACTCAAAGAGTTACAAAATGTTGATGCATAGCAGTAGTCCATAAAACTTAAACAAGATTATTTATGTTGTAATGTGTAGCCCATATTTTGAATGTTCTTATTTATTAGCAGAACCAGAAGGATGCTGAGTCGACCAGTGTAGTCATGCCAGAGGGTTGTGGTGGAGCTTGGGAGGTGAGGTTGGGAAATTCAAGTACAGTACAGACAAAATGTACATGTAGATCACATATCAGTCACACACATTGAAATACAGAGGTCTGTGTAGTAACTCTTCACTAAGAGCACACATCACAGACAATATCTTTACTAAGTAATATTAAATGAAATTTCTGTAAGTAATATTTATTATTATTTATTCTAGGAGAATCAAAGAGATGCTGTGCCCACCGGTGCACATACACCGTATGGCCAAAAGTGTGTGGTCCCTCGACCATCACACCTATGTGAGCTTGTTGGACATCCCATTTGAAAACTATGGGCATTTGCAAAAAATATATGTCCCCCTCACACAGTGGCGGAGCTTAGGTTTCTTTCCCATGGGTGCAAACCTTAGCCGCGGAGCCCCCCGCCACCACCACCCCCCATCGCAAAAGTCTTGCTACCTGATTTCCCAACTAAAGGATAGGCAGAGAATATAAATATTTAATACTATTCTCCCAAAAATGAACGTACGTTTCACATACCATGATAAACAGTATCTTATTTATTACACTACAACAAAACGTACCTGCACTTACAAAACTTCGCTGCTAACTGCTTTTAGACCTGGATTATAACTGTAATCCCCTTTTGCTTTAAACTGTGATGATGCTCCTGTCATTGTAACGTCAGATCTATCAATTTTCTCTTGCTTCTGCTGCTCAACAACTTTACTAAAGACGTTTCTCAGGGGCACATATTATATTTAATTTTTATAATGTATTGCTTTTCTTTCCTCTGAGTGGCAGACATATCTACGTTCCATTTTTATGTTTTGTTACTTAATTTTCCACTGTTCAGAACGAGCCGACAAAATCCGATGTTATACCCAGGGTTGCCAGATTCACAGACAATATAGGCCCAATCACCCGCGGACTCCACATAAAAACCGCACACTGTCATTAAAAATAGCCCAGTTAAGGGGAAAACTGTCCCATCTGGCACCACTGGCTACACTCCCACGGTCACAGATTGGTCGATCATGCAAATGCATTATGGAATCATAAAAAATATAGATGTTTATCACTTCAATGTCAAATAAATACTATGTAGCAAATGAACAATAATATAATTTTATTCTGCTTGCTATAATTCTTTCAACCATAAGAGAAACTTCTTCGGGGCCCCTGTGATTGGCTGCAATGGGTGCCGCGCACCCATCGCACCCATTAAAGCTCAGCCTCTGCCTTCACATTTGAAATCAAACCTATGCCCCTATACAAAAGTATTCAGACCTTTTGCCATATAATTCCAAATTGAGCTCAAATGCATCCTGTGTCCTTTGTTCGTCCTTGAGATTTAGAAAGGGACGCTACTGTTTATATAAGGTCAGACAATTCATAGTGCATGTCAGGGCAAAAAAGAAAATTCCAGTGAGGTTCAAGGAAATCTCAGTAGACCATTGAGATTAGAAATTGTGTCGGGGAATAGATCTGTTCTATTAACTATTAAGCCTGAATGCTAAGCACTATATGTGGTAAAAACAAGGTACCTCTCACGACCTTGGTAATGCCATCCCTATGGTGAAGCGTGGTGGTGAGCGCATCATGCTATGGGGATGCTTCTCAGCAGCAGAGACTGAAAGACTGGTCAGGATTGAGGGAAGGGTGAACAGAGCAAAATACAGAGAGGTCCTTGAAGAAAATCTGATCCAGAGTGTAAAGGAGTTAAGTCTGGAGTGAAGTTCTTTCAGCATTACAACAATCCGCAGCAAACCTCTAAGACAACGCAAGAGTTGCTTCAGGACTAGACTGAATATCTTAAGTGAATTGACAGAATTTCTAAAAACATGTTTTTGCTTTGTCATTATGGGGTATTTTGTGTAGATGCATGGCAAAAAAAATCAATTAAATCTATAACACAACAAAATATGGAGAAAGTGTAAGGTCCTAATACTTACCAAAGGCACTGAGTTAGTAGTTACATAACAATGTCCAAATAAATTAACATGAATATTGGCTACATTAACATTATATTTTTGGGCCCCACTGATTGCCCCTTTGTCACAAATCTCGCTGCTATACAGTTGTGCTCATAAGTTTGCATACCCTGGCAGAAATTGTGAAATTTTGGCATTGATGTGGAAAATATGACTGATCATGCAAAAAAAAATGTATTTTATTTAAGGATAGTGATCATATGAAGCCATTTATTATCACATAGTTGTTTGGCTCCTTTTTAAATCATTATGATAACAGAAATCACCCAAATGGCCCTGATCAAAAGTTTACATACCCTTGAATGTTTGGCCTTGTTACAGACACACGAGGTGCCACACACAGGTGAAAATGGCAATTAAAGGTGAATTTCCCACACCTGTGGCTTTTTAAATTGCAATTAGTGTTTGTGTATAAATAGTCAATGAGTATGTTAGCTCTCACGTGGATGCACTGAGCAGGCTAGATACTGAGCCATGGGGAGCAGAAAATAACTGTCAAAAGAACAGCGTAACAATGTAATGGAACTTTATAAAGATGGAAAGGGATATAAAAAAATATCCAAAGCCTTGCAAAGTCAGTACTGTTCAATCACTTATTAAGAAGTGGAAAATTCAGGGATCTCTTGATACCAGGCCAAGGTCAAATAGACCAAAGAAAGATTTCAGCCAAAACTGCCAGAAGAATTGTTCGGGATACAAAGAAAAACCCATGGGTAACCTCAGGATAAATACAGGCTGCTCTGGAAAAAGATGGTGTGGTTGTTTCAAGCAGCACAATACGACGATACTTGAACAAAAATGGTCGAAGTTGCCAGAAAGAAGCCTTCACTGTGCCAATGCCACAAAAAAGCCTGATTACAATATACCTAACAACACCTTGACACGCCTCACAGCTTCTGGCGCACTGTAATTTGGAGTGACGAGACCAATATAGAGCTTTATGGTCACAACCATAAGCGTTATGTTTGGAGAAGGGTCAATAAGGCCTATAGTGAACAGAATACCATCCCCACTGTGAAGCATAGTGGTGGCTCACTGATGTTTTGGGGGTGTGTGAGCTCTAAAGGCATGGGGAATCTTGTGAAAATTGATGGCAAGATGAATGCAGCATGTTTTCAGAAAATACTGGCAAACAATTTGCATTCTTCTGCACAAAAGCTGCACATGGGACACTCTTGGACTTTCCAGCACGACAATGACCCTAAGCACAAGACCAAGTTGACCCTCCAGTGGTTACAGCAGAAAAAGGTGAAAGTTCTTGAGTGGCCATCACAGTCTCCTGACCTTCATATCATTGAGCTACTCTGGGGAGATCTCAAACGTGCGGTTCATGCAAGACGACCAAAGACTTTGCATGACCTGGAGGCATTTGGCCAAGACGAATGGGCAGCTATACCACCTGCAAGAATTTGTGGCCTCATAGACAACTATGACAAAAGACTGTACGCTGTCATTGATGCTAAAGGGGGCAATAAACAGTATTAAGAGGTAAGGGTATGCAAACTTTTGAACAGGGGTCAGTTCATGTTTTTTTTGCCATGTTTTGTTTTATGATTGTGCCATTCTGTTATGACCTACAGTTGAATGTGAATCCCATAAGAAATAAAATAAGTGTTTTGCCTGCTCACTCATGTTTTCTTTAGAAATGGTACATATATTGCCAATTCTCCAAGGGTATGCAAACCTTTGAGCACAACTGTAATTGCACGTTAATGTATTTGTCCTACCAAATATGATACTTTATCCATGATGTATTAATAAATAAAGGGTGGAATCCTAATCGGGCAAATTCTGGAGTTTTGGTTTGTACTCTAAATATACTTCTGTGTAATTCTGCATGCATAATCTCAATTGGGTGTTTATCTGATTTTGTGAATTATTCTTTAGTAAGTTGTCTCCAGACCCCACAACCTTTGATATCAGTGATTTAACGGTTCTATGACTTGTTGGAGTATTTTAATCCAGTTCGTAATTGAGATTTTGCAGATTTTTGGTGGTGTAGAATGCCCTTATTGCCTTGTCTTTCAGATTGTTTACAGCCTTGATGACGTTACAAGTGGAGTTGATGTTTATGCTGAAGTAAGTTTAATTCGTTGTTAGCTGTAGTGCATCAATGTCTTAATGGATTTGATTGAAACCCCTTTACTACAGATGTTAGGAGCCAAGTCCGACAGAATTTGTGCAGATGATCCATGTGCTGCTTAATACTTTGCTTGCTTAGGGACAGAAGCACCATGTCATCTGCAAACGGTAGACCAAGGCCGGTTCTAGGCGTAAGCAATATAAGAGATGGCTTATGGCCTCCAACCACTAGAGGGCCCCGGACCACTACGGAAACTCTGACTGCTAGGGGAGAGGGGGCCCCAAATAAAAATGTTCTTCGGGCCCACGGAAGGCTAGAGCCGGCATTGCAGTGGGCATTTTATTTCCGAGTCCAGCAGGGCAAGACTGCGTGCTTCAGACGTTTCTAGTGTCCTTGTCAATTCACTGAAATAAATGTTGACGATGATGGGGCTCAGGTGGCGTCCCTGTCCCACCCGCTGGCCCTGAAGGAAGAAATCTGGGTGCATATTGCACTTTAAATGACACATTTGTTGTTTGTGTAAATGAGTGTTATATTATTGTATGTTTTTGTCCCAATGCCAATTTCAATTGATTTGTAGCTCTCTTTTTACTCTTTTCTAATTTTTTCCTCATTCTCTTGTCTCATTCTCTCTTTCATCTCATTCTCTCTGTTGTGTGTATGTGTGTGTGTGTGTGTGTGTGTCTTCCTATCTCAGTCAGATATGGAGATTTGTGCATCGTCAGTGGCTCAGTTGAAAAGTTACATTGTCAAGTGATTAGCATTACCACGTTATAACTGCCTCTCAAATCCACTCCACAAAGAGAGGAAGCATCGTTATTAAAATAACAGTTCCAAATTGCACCATATAACCTTTATAGTGACTACTTTTGACCAGGGCCCAATGGCAATAAATAGGGAATGGGCACTAATGAGACGTACCCACTGGCTGGGGTTTTGCCAGTCCCTAGGTGGACCTTATGTAAGAAGCACCACATCTTTCCCTCTCTGTCTCTCTACTTCTCTCTTTATATATCTCTGTCTCTCTCTGTCTCTCTACTTCTCTCTTTATATAGCTCTGTCTCTCTCTGTCTCTCTACTTCTCTCTCTATATATCTCTGTCATTCTCTTTCTCTCTACTTCTCTCTCGATATATCTCTCTGTCTCTCTACTTCTCTCTCGATATATCTCTCTGTCTCTCTACTTCTCTCTCTATATATCTCTGTCTCTCTACTTCTCTCTCTATATATCTCTGTCTCTCTACTTCTCTCTCTATACATCTCTGCCTCGCTCTCTCTCTACTTCTCTCTCTATATATCTCTGTCTTTCTCTGTCTCTCTACATCTCTCTATATATATCTCTGTCTCTCTACGTCTCACTCTATATATCTCTGTCTCTCTCAGTCTCTCTACATCACTCTCTATATATCTCTGTCTCTCTATTTCTCTTTAGATATATCTCTGTCTTTCTCTGTCTCTCTACTTCTCTCTATATATATCTCTGTCTCTCTGCTTCTCTCTATATATATCTCTGTCTTTCTCTGTCTCTCTGCTTCTCTCTCAATATATCTCTGTCTCTCTACTTCTCTCTCTATATATCTCTGTCTCTATACTTCTCTCTATATATATCTCTGTCTCTCTTCTTCTCTCTCTATATATCTCTGTCTCTCTACTTCTCTCTATATATATCTCTGTCTCTCTACTTCTCTCTATATATATATCTCTGTCTCTCTCTGTCTCTCCCTGGCTTCAGTTTAGTGCAGCAGCAGCAGAACCTCCAAACAAATCCAGCTAGCCCCCCCCCTTCCCCTTTTTTGTCTAAAACTCCTGGAGCTGCTCCAGCGTCAGAAATTATTCATGTCTTTACTGCCTAGATAAAAGTATTTGACAAAAACAGTGGCTAGTTATTGTTATGCTGCTGCAGATCATCATCAGAGAGGAAAAGGCAGAATTAAAGGACGTACTGTGGGCCCGTGTTGTGAATGCATATTCATAGAAGTCTAATATGCATCTGAAACTGTGTGTGCCATATGGCACCCTGTTCCCTATGTAGTGTACTACTTTTCACCACCCATAGGGGAGACAGTAAATGACACAGCTATGAAAATAAAATTACTTTTTCTAATGATCTTTCTATATCATGCAAACATGGCCTCTGTTTATGTGTCAGCATACCTGCCCTGTTTCATGCTGTCCTAACCCAGATGCTTAAAAAGATTTGAAAACAAACTTGACCACACTTGATGTCCCTTGACCGTACCTGGTGTGTTCCCAGAAGAGATCTGAATAGAACAGAAAACTGAAAAACCCATACCTGGCCTGTTCCATTGAGTCCTTGCCCATGTAGGTAACCCAGTAGACCAGGTTAAAGAGCGCAAAGGCCAGAGGGAACAAGATGCGGGAGTACTGGTCTATGGGGCTGGTGCCAGCCAGGGCTGGTATGGGGGGCACAGCAGAGCCCGACTGCAGGAAGTAAGGCAATGGAGGGCCACTGTCGATCTCACTCTGGGCTATGGAGTTGTACCTCCTCTTCACTCCGCCCCTTTCCGACGGGGGCTGGGGGGGTGCACAGGGAGATAGGTGGAGACATGGGTGTGGAGAACGGGGAACAGGAATCGTTAGCGGTCGTGGTGGATCTCTATCCTACGCTGCAATATCTGAACTATCTAATGATCAATCTAATCTTATAGAATACTCCTGGGAGGGGATCTGGATTCATGCAGCATAAATCATGGACTACATAATGATTACAGGAATGATTACCAACTGCAGGAAGGGATTAGGTGTGTGTGTGTGTGTTCTTATGGTATAATGCTGTATTTATAATATGTATGCCCATGGGAGATCTCTCTCTCCAGATGTGCTAAAGTACACTACATTACGTGTCATTTCCAATTGGCCATATAGATCACAGCACTTGTGAGTGTGTTCCAAACGACACCCTGTCTCTGGTCAAAATCTGTGCACTATACAGGGAATGAAATTCAAATTGGGATGCAGTCAGTTTGATGGGACTGGGAGGGGATTTGCTTGGTAGCGTAGCTAGCTGTGCTCCATTCACTCTCACACTGACTTGGGCTATTTTTAAAACATCTAACCATGACCCTAACACTACTACATGTTGACGTATCACGCACTGCAGCTAACAGAATTAGCATAAAGCATAAAGATGGTAGCATGATAAGTGTATGCATTTAAGGACTATTTAGTGTGTGTGTGTGTGTGTGCGTGCGTGTGCGTGTGCACGTGTACTTGTTTTAATATACTGGGTACCTTAACGAGTTTAGTATGGTTAGGGTTAACGTTGCTTAATTTGGCAGCGTCATTTACAGTTGTGCTCAAAAGTTTGCATACCCTTGGAGAATTGGTAATATATGTACCATTTGTAAAGAAAACATGAGTGAGCAGTCAAAACACATATTTCTTATGGGATTCACATTCAACTGTAGGCCATAACAGAATGGCACAATCATAAAACAAAACATGGCAACAAAGGAAAAAATTAACCGATCCCTGTTCAAAAGTCTGCTTACCCGTAATTCTTACAGTTTTTCTCAGTCGGTTTGGTACAGTTCTCAAATCGTTTCTCAAAACAATTAGTAGAAACAGCACCACACAATGGATTACCTGCAAAAGCCTGTAACTTGCTCAAAATCTTTAGTCCATTCCTCAAAAGTAAATCTTTATGTCAATGAACATATCAGTGCCATCAGAATGTCAAGTCCTTGAGTCATTGTTCACTAACAAGATGCTTAGTTGTGTCAAAATACGTAGTTGTGTTGTCAATATAAAAACGTACTCTGTTGGTATTTTCTGATGTACACTATGGCTACATTTTTGATGACAATGATTGAAAATGCATAAGGCTGCAGTTTTTCTGTTTGGAATTTATACATTTCAACAGTACAAAGTCACACATTCCTTCATGTGAGATTGGGATTGCAAGAGATTGGACAGGATTCACATTTATGCTTTTACTTTTGGTCTGTCAACAAATAACAGTGTCATTGCGATTCAGAAAGAAAAAACACAAAACTATTTTATAGCACAAAGGAAAAAAATACAATGTAAACATAGAAAAGGTTACCATAGGAAACGCTTCTTACAGAGTTCTGTACAATCAGAATGGTATGGGGTCCTGACATTCCAGTCTGTCGGACAAAAGATTCTCATCTACATCACAGCGGATAACTTCTCTTGCTTCTCTTCGATGCAGCGAGGAAAGAATCTTTTTTGCGCGTCTTATCCAGCCTCTGCAGGCGTCGGCTGTGATGTTCTCACAAGCCGCATCCGTGGCAGCCAGCAGGGTCATTTGAGTATGTGGCTGGCAATCGTAGACCTTCCACCTCCATGCTGAAAAGAACTCCTCATTTGGGTTAAGGAAATGGGAATAGGGTGGGAGGAATTCCATAATAATCCTGTGGTGGGTCACAAACCATTGCCTGATGGTGTTTGAGCGATGGAAACTCACATTATCCCAAAGTAATGTATGGACATCTTATGCCTAGATGTTTTGGGGGGTAAGACTATTCAACAGACATCCAGTATATTATATTTTGATCAACATGACATAAGTAATTGATAATGTACAAAACAGCAGACAATCGTATGTGATCAATTGCATGCATGTACACAAGCAATTGCAATTTGTTCAAAAGAAGGATAAATTGCTTTTATCCTGTGCACAAGTGGCTAGATCATGTGAAGGTTGAACAAATAGTTTTGAGAGTTTCAATTGTGATCTGAGAAAGGTACCAAAGCGACTGAGAAAAACTGTAATACTGTGCATTGCCCCCTTTAGCATCAATGACAGTGTGCAGTCCTTTGCAATAGTTGTCTATGAGGCCCCGAATTCTTGCAGGTGGTATAACTGCCCATTTGTCTTGGCAAAATGCCTCCAGGTCATGCAAAGTCTTTGGTCATCTTGCATGAACTGCACGTTTGAGATCTCCCCAGCGTGGCTCGATGATATTAAGGTCAGTAGACTGTGATGGCCACTCCAGAACCTTCACCTTTTTCTGTTGTAACAACTGGAGGGTCAACTTGGCCTTGTGCTTATGGTCATTGTCGTGCTGGAAAGTCCAAGAGCGTCCCATGCGCAGCTTTCATGCAGAAGAATGCAAAATGTCTGCCAGTATTTTCTGATAACATGCTGCATTCATCTTGCCATCAATTTTCACAAGATTCGCCATGCTTTTAGAGCTCACACACCCCCAAAACATCAGTGAGCCACCACCATGCTTCACAGTGGGGATGGTATTCAGTTCACTATAGGCCTTGTTGACCCCTCTCCAAACATAACGCTTATGGTTGTGCCCATAATCCTCTATATTGGTCTCGTCACTCCAAATTACAGTGTGCCAAAAGCTGTCGAGGCGTGACAAGGTGTTGTCGGGCATATTGTAACCAAGCTTTTTTGTGGCACTGGCGCAGTAAAGGCTTCTTTCTGGCAACTTGAGCATGCAGCTCATTTTTGTTCAAGTATCGTCGTATTGTGCTCCCTGAAACAACCACACCATCATTTTCCAAAGCAGCCCGTATTTCTCCTGAGGTTACCTGTGGGTTTTTCTTTGTATCCTGAACAATTCTTCTGGCAGTTTTGGCTGAAATCTTTCTTGGTCTACCTGACCTTGGCCTGGTATCAAGAGATCCCGGAATTTTCCACTTCTTAATATGTGATTGAACAGTACTAACTTGGCATGTGCAAGGCTTTGGATATCTTTTTTATTCTCTTCCATCTTTATAAAGTTCCATTACCTTGTTATGCAAGTCTTTTGACAGTTCTTTTCTGCTCCCCATGGCTCAGTATCTAGCCTGCTCAGTGCGTCCATGTGAGAGCTGACAAACTCATTGAGTATTTATACACAGACATTAATTGCAATTTAAAAAGCCACAGGTGTGGGAAATTCACCTTTAATTGCCATTTTCACCTGTGTGTGTCACCTTGTGTGTCTGTAACAAGGACAAACATTCAAGGGTATGTAAACTTTTGATCAGGGCCATTTGGGTGATTTCTGTTATCATTATGATTATAAAGGGGAGCCAAAAAACTATGTGATAATAAATGGCTTCATATGATCACTGTCCTTAAATAAAATAATTTTTTTTTGCATGATCAGTCATATTTTCAAAATCAATGCCAAAATTTCACAATTTCTGCCAGGGTATGCAAACTTATGAGCACAACTGTAAATAGTTAGGTATGTGTGCGTGTTTACATGTGGTAACTGCTTCATACATGTATGTATGTTTTCGTTTTATAGATAGTAAAAAAGGCCTGTACAGGACCTTTTGCCGGTCCCCACAAGGAAAAAGTTATTTTCCGGCTTGGGGGCTAGGGTCAAACTTTTCCTTTCTTTTAGTGGTGGAATTGGGGTTACAATCTGATAAAGTTTTATCATCCTGGAAGAAAGAAAAAACAAGGCTGTGTGTGTGTTTGTGTTTGCATGCATGTAGCTGGCCTTGTTTGTCCTAGCCATTTCATGATCATGGTTTCTTACTCTAAAAACCTGATGCATTAAGTTCCGTTGGCTGATTGGTTAGCTTTCATCACCAGTGACTGTTATTGTTGTGTCTCAGTATCTCTCTTACTGAACTGCAGGGGGCAGTCTACAGTCTGAGGAAGTAGGACGTGAGGAAGTAGGACCCCCTGGAAAGTGGCCTTTTTTTCATGTTTGGCCGCATGGATACTTGAGCTCACATTCATTGATAAAGGAAACCTAGTTTAAGAAATCACAAAAAGCAACTTTAAGTTAATTTATGTAATTAAAAACAATAGAAAAGCAATTTCCTTTTTTGGAAAAAGTTAGTTCATCCCTACCTTTTACCATCACCTAAAATTGCTAAAATTTTGTGCACTAAAACAGGTACAAATTATTAGACAATTCAAAAAGCTCAAGCTGAAACACAATATGAAAATGCATTTCTGTTGAATTACACGATTGCAAAGTATTTTTCAGTGTCAGTAGTGAACTTAGGTTACCTTTGTCTTTCAGTAAAGTTCACTTGAAGATTACACATCTACTGTATATTTCCAAATATAGATGAAAAAGGACAACTCTCCAGGGGGTGTAGTTTTCACATGACTATATATGTATATCCACCAACCCATCCATTCACGAATAACTTACAGATGAATTGCTCTCGTCCTCTTCCTCATCATAACTTGCAAGGACTTCCAGATTTTTCTGCATGGCCTTTTGCTCCTTCAGATGTTTGGCCTGCAGTGTAGCAAAGTAGTTGACAGCTGCAAACTCAATGAGCGCAGAAGCCACGAAGGCGAAACATACGGCGATGAACCAGTCCATGGCTGTGGCATAGGCTACCTTCGGCAAGGACTGGCGGGCGCTGATACTGAGGGTTGTCATGGTAAGAACCGTTGTGATGCCTGTTGATAATGGAGATCGGGGAGATGAGAACACTATGATAATACCTTTGTGTTTTGGACAGGGATACGGCTCCAATTATAAATTGTCATTTGGGGATGTCCTGAATAATTATAGAATGGAGTCAAGCAAAGACGTATTGAACAGTGGGTACCCCAAGACTTTGAGCTAATGTGCGACTCAAAAAAATATGTGGATCCAAAACAGTGTTTTTCAACCCTGCTCCTGGAGGCACACTGCCCTGCATGTTTTAGATCTCTCCCTGCTCTATCACACCTGATTCAAATGATCAGCTCATTATCAAGTCCTTGATAGGCTACATCAGGTATGGGAGGGCAGAGAAAGATCTAAAACATGCAGGGCGGTGTGCCTCCAGGAGCAGGGTTGAAAAACACTGGATCCAAAACATCATCAATGGCCTTTAATTATACCATAATTACATATTTTTTATATAATTCCATAAGTAGATGTTTAGTTGTACCTCTATAACTATACAATATATTTTTCCATAACTATACCAAAAGTACCTGAAAAAGGGGTCTGTCTCTACTTGGTTAATATATATTTCCATAACTATACCATAAGTACCTGTATAGCAGTACCCCTCTATTGGTAAAATATATTTTTCCATAACTATACCATACACCGATCAGCCATAACATTATGACCATTGACAGGTGAAGTGAATAACACTGATAATCTCAATATCATGGCACCTTTCAGTGGGTGGGATATATTAGGCAGCAAGTGAACATTCTGTCCTCAAAGTTGATGTGTCAGAAGCAGGAACAATGGGCAAGCGTAAGGATCTGAGTGACTTTGACTAGGGCCAAATTGTGATGGCTAGACGACTAGGTCAGAGCATCTCTGAAACTGCAGCCCTTGTAGGGTATTCCTGGTCTGAAGTGGTCAGTACCTGTCACAAGTGGTCCAAGGAAGGAAAAGCGGTGAACCGGCGATAGGGTCATGGGCAGCCAAGGCTCATTGATGCACATGGGGAGCGAAGGCTGGCCCATGTGGTCCGATCCAACAGACGAGCTACTGTAGCTCAAATTTCTGAAAAAGTTAATGCTGGTACTGATAGAAAGGTGTCAGAACACAGTGCATCACAGTTTGTTGCGAATGGGGCTGCATAGCCACAGACCAGTCAGGGTGCCCATGCTGACCTCTGTCCATTGCCGAAAGCGCCTACAATGGGCACGTGAGCATCAGAACTGGACCACACAGCAATGGAAGAAGGTAGCCTGGTCTGATGAATCATGTTTCCTTTTACATCACATGAATGGCTCGGGTGCGTGTGCATCGCTTACCTGGAGAACACATGGCACCAGGATGCACTATGGGAAGGAGGCAAGCCGGCGGAGGCAGTGTGATGCTTTGGGCAATGTTCTGCTGGGAAACCTTGGGTCCTGCCATTCATATGGATGTTACTTTGACACGTACCACCTACCTAAGCATAATTGCAGACCATGTGCACCCTTTCATGGCAACGGTATTCCCTGATGGCATTGGCCTCTTTCAGCAGGATAATGCACCCTTCCACAAAACAAAAATGGTTCAGGAATGGTTTGAGGAACACAGCAACGAGTTCAAGGTGTTGACTTGGCCTCCAAATTCCCCAGATCTCAATCCAATCGAGCATCTGTGGGATATGCTGGACAAACAAGTCTGATCCATGGAGGCCCCACCTCGCAACTTACAGGACTTAAAGGATCTGCTGCTAACGTCTTGGTGCCAGATACCACAGCACCTTCAGAGGTCTAGTGGAGTCCATGCCTCGATGGGTCAGGGCTGTTTTGATGGCAAAAGGGGGACCTACACAATATTAGTCAGGTGGCCATAATGTAATAGCTGATTGGTGTAAGTACATATAATGGGGTTACCTCTATAACATTGACAGAAAAACATTTAATCTATCAAATACTTAATATGGAATATAAAAGGTGTACTTGACTTGTACTCCCAGGCTACCCATCTTAAATTAAGAGACCAAAAAAGCTAAGCTGAACAGGGTCAACTTGAAACATTTTCATTAGTTTTTCTTATTTTGACGTCATGTCTAAACACATCGGTACAGGTGTCCTTACCTGTTATTAAGACATCATATGTCAGAACAGGTTATAACATCCCCAGTGTGACATGTGACATGGGAGGGGACAGGGAGAGAGAGACACAGAGTCAGACACAGAGAGAGGCAGAGAGAGAAAGATAGAGAGACAGAGAGAGACACACAGAGAGAGGGGGGTACAGAGAAAAACAGAAAGACATTCACTGTGGAAACAGCAGTTGAGAAATGAAGAGAGAACAAAACAGAGAAAAAAAGAGAACGTACAAGCGAAAAACAGGGAGAGAGACACATAGACAGAGGGGTGGAGAGAGAGGGAGAGAGAAACAGAGAGAGGGAGAGAGAAACACAGAGGGAGAGAGAGACCCAGAGAGTGACAGAGTGCATGTTGTCATACCAGCCACTGTGCGTGCGGGAACAGACTCTTTGTTGATCCAGAAGGCTACCTGCGACAGCATCACTACCATAATCAGAGGGATGTAAGTCTGAATGAGGTAGTAGCCCAGCTTCCTCTTAAGGAGAAAATGGACGATCATGACAGAGTAGTGACCTAGAAGGCAGACAGGGGAGAGTATCAGTGGATAGCTTCCGTGACAGGCATCCTGACACACAGAGCGAGATACGACAGAGCAGAACAAAACAGGGACATACCAACATGGGAGGAATGGGGCAAAAAGGGATAAGAGAGAAGAGAAGAGAAGGAAGGAAAAGAGGAGATGGGGATGGGGAGAGGGGTGTTAATGTCCTTGGTTGCCCTTGAAGCTGTCAAGGCAGTAGAGATGTACCAAACGCCCGGCGCTGAGGGATACAGCATCCAACTGCCTGCAGACTTTCTAACGTAAAACATGAAATCACATCATATCTGATTCGGTATGTATCACATCATATAGGGGAAGGAGCGGAGGGAGGTAGAGGAGGACAGGAGGCGAGGGGAAAGAATGGAACGGGGGAAGGAACGATAGTGGGGGGAAAGCAATAGAATCACACATTACTACTTGCAGTCTAAAAACTCTTTTCCTGCTCCATGTGGTGGTAACTGAGCCACTCCATCCGAGTCCTTGGGAGGGTGATTCATCCTCCTCCTCTGTGTTCAGTTTCGGGTTCTACTCGGTCCTCAGTTGGAGGACTACCATCCACTGCCTTGGGAAAACCACCCCTCTCTCTCCACCTCATCTCATCGCCCGCTCTCTCTCTCTGTCTTTCTATCTCTCTCTCTCAGTCACTCCATATCTCTCTCCTTTCATCTCTTTCTTTCCAGTTTACCACCCCACGTTTCTAGCCCTCTTCTCTCCTGCTCCCTCCCTGTCCTCCCCTCACTCAAGGATCACTCGGTCGGTCCCTGAGCCCCACAGTTCCCTTTTTTCAAGCAGACCACACGAGTTAAGCTAGACCACTTAAGCATCTTACACGGCAGTGGAAGGAACCCGAGCTCTCAGGACCAGGCTGTTGTAGTGTACTAGCCGGCTTGTGCGGCGAGGAGGGACCAGTAATGGACACGTTAGTGTTGTAGGTCGCATCCTCAACGGAACCCTATTCCCTATGGGTCATGGTCAAAAGTAGGGAATAGGGTGGCATTTGAGATGCAGACATAGACTTGGGACGGGCGCATTCTTGTTGCCTGGAACACTTTACGAGGATTCACCCGGTTCCCATTCCGGTACTGTACATTTAAATGGGTTTTCCTGGAAAACACCACACTGGTCCATTTCGATATTTATCGAGGCAGCAAGTGTGAATCGGTACCTTTGCAACAATATTGCTTATCACAAACATCAAAAGGTATCAATGCCGGTACCGAAAATACTGTGTAATATTTTCATCACGCACATGCCAAGCTGCACACAACTGCACACACGTTCTCACGCATCTAAACACACATTTCGTTACAGCCCAGAGTTTATTGTTACCTGTGTTGCTCTTGAATGTTTCACTGAATAGCTTATGTCCAATCAGGTCATACTGCAGCAGACTGATAGACTCCTGTGGACAGTCCACAGACGCTTCCAGACCTTTCCTCCATGTAAAGGTGATCTCAGTGTTTGTGTACGCATCTGTACACAGAAGGCATGGTCTAAGCATTCCCACGGTGTTCAGAGCTGAGCATGTAAGGGTATGCTTCTCTTCCGCACTCTCTTATTGATATGAATTACTTCAAAACAATCTGTTGAAACTAAATTGACTTTTCAAATGGTGTATAAAAGGGTGTGCACGGAGAAAAAACTACTCACAGCTGCCAAACTTCAGAGGACATGAGTGTCCGTCCATGGGAAAATCCATGAGGTTCATGGGACACTCGGCAGAGATGGTAAGTCTGAGAACACATCGATACAAGCACCGTGAAAATACCTTTTAAATCTTCATCATACACTTAGTGAAGAGTATGATTAATGAAAAGTATGATAAAAACATATTTTTATTTATTAAATGTGCAGAAATGAATGTATGCTCCATGCATAGCAACCAGTCAGGAGATCCAAATGCTTCTTTAGACTAGGTATGCAAAATGTAACTTCCTTCAGAACCCCAACATTATGGAGAATGGTTCTATTCTATTGTATAGCACCTCATGGTGTACAGAACTGTTCCATTCTGCATGATGCGGAACAGCTTGTTGGGAGTGGTCATGTTGTGGACGGTGGACTTCCTGGAGTTCCGGAAGAAAGTATCGGGTGTCCAGATCCGATCCACCATCTTGTTGTTGAGACGCAGGATCTCCACGGCGCCGTCGTACTGCAGCCTCTCGTCCACCCAGGTCTGACGAAAGAACATGTCCACGGTGTACTCCTGAGGAGAACATGAAGTCCATATGTGCAGTAGATGAGTGAAAACCAGAATGGTTCTAGAATAACAGAATCTGTAAAATAATCTAGATTGTATTGTCCAGAAAAATACCAGAAGGATGCAAATTGCAATGTGCGAGTTAAAACCAATGCATGTACATACTGTATATGTAAATCTACATTACATTAAACAACCTATTCAACAGAGATCCTGTTCCATTATATATGTAACTCTATGCTCAACATTTAATCTACATATCACAGTGTGCCTGCATGGAAAACTAAGAATAACACATGAAACAGTTAATAATTAAAATACAGTATACAGTATGTGACAGTAAGCCTAAACAGGAATGGGTTTGCTATCTCTTACCATTTCAACATCCGACACAGGCCCAAAGCTGGTGACAAAGATATCCGTTTTTACCTCTGTAACCTCTCCTAAAAATATTTAGTGAATGGAATTATTGGATGTATGAACCATAATTAATGGATATTCATTGTAAAAAAACAAGTCTTGATTAAATCAAAACAAAATCTCTAGTCAATGTTCAGTTGAAAAATCCTGAAGTAGGCCTAAAAGTCTAAATAGGTTATATCTTCTGATTTAATGAAAAAAAAACATGACATAAGATGCAGAAAAATAAATACACAAGTATAAAGACAGGTCTACCTCCAGACCCTGGTCGCAAACGGTTGTCATAGCCGTCTAGAAGTTGGTCTAAAATATGGGTAATATTTTCACCTGCATAGCTTTCTTGTCCATACACACTGCCAACACTGTAAAGAAATCAATAAAATCTTAAGTCATGACAATTCATTCTACTACCCTGTGAAGAGCAATGCTATTAAGATTATGATAAGTTGGCCTATATATTATCAGGAATATATAACCCCATTTCCAAAGAAGTTGGGACGCTGTGTAAAATGTAAAGAAAAACAGCATGCAATGATGTGCAAATCATTTAAACCCTAAATTCAATGGAAAATAGTACAAAGACAACATATCAAATGTTGAAACTGAGAAATGTTATTGTTTCTTGAAAAATATTTGCCCACTTTGAATTTGATGCCCGCAACACGTTTCAAAAAGCTGGGACGGGCAACAAAAGACTGGAAAAGTTGTGTAATGCTAACAAAAACCTGGTGGAACATCTCACAACTAATTAGGTTAATTGGCATCAGGTCAGTAACATGATTGGGTATAAAAAGAACATCCCAGAGAGGATGAGTCCTTCAGAAGTAAAAATCGGGAGAGTTTTACACTCTGTGAAAGACTGTGCAGGCAAATATGAGTTTGGGGATCTCATCATCTACGGTACATAATATCATTAAAAAATTGAGAGAATCCAGAGAAATCTCTGTATGCAAGGGACCAGGCCAAAAACCAATATTGGATGGCTGTGATCTTCAGGCCCTCAGGTGGCACTGCATTAAAAAAAGACACAATTCTGTAATGGACGGCTCAGGAACACTTCCGAAAACCATTTTCTGTGAACACAGTACGTCGCTGCATCCACCAATGCCAGTTAAAACTCTGGGCCTCAGCTCATTTAAGATGGACTGAGGTGAAGTGGAAAACTGTCTTGTGATCTGATGAATCAAAATTTTAAATTGTTTTTGGGAATAATGGATGCCGTGTCCTTCGGGCTAAAGAGGAGAGGGACCATCTGGCTTGTTATCAGTGCACAGTTCAAAAGCCAGCATCCGTGATGGAATGGGGGGGGCATTAGTTCACATGACATGGGTGGTTTTGGAACAACATATGCTGCCATCCAGACAATATTTTTTTCAGGGAAGGCCTTGCTTATTTTAGCAAGGCAATGCCAAACCACATTCTGTATGTATTACAACAGCATGGCTCCGTAGTAAAACAGTCCGGGTGCTAAACTGGCCTCCCTGCAGTCCAGACCTGTCACCCATTGAAAACATTTGGCACATTATGAAATGAAAAATACGACAAAAGAGACACCGAACTGTTGAGAAGCTGAAATCCTGTATCAAGCATGAATGGGAAAACATTTCACTTTCAAAACTACAGGAATTGGTCTTTTCAGTTCCCAAATGCATAAAGAGTATTGTTAAAAGCAGAGGTGATCCAACATAGTGGTAAACATGCCCCTGTCCCAACTTTTTTTAAATGTGTTGCTGGCATCAAATTCAAAATGTGCATGTATTTTTCCAAAAACAATAGAATTTCTCAGTTTTCACATTTGATATGTTGTCTTTGTACTATTTTCAATCAAATATAGGGATAAATTATTTGCACATCATTGCATTCTGTTTTCATTTATATTTTACACAGCGCCCCAACTTTTTTTGAAAATGGGGCTGTGAATATATGTAATAATGTATATATATATATATATATATATATATATATATATATATATATAGAGAGAGAGAGAGAGAGAGAGAGAGAGAGAGAGAGAGAGAGAGAGAGAGAGAGATATCTAGATAGATAGATAGATAGATAGATAGATAGATAGATAGATAGATAGATACTGTACAAACACTACACTCAAGAAACTATGAAGGTCTATAGGATCAGTTATTTAACAAGGTTTTACTTACCAGGTGATATTGAACAAGATCAGATATAAAAGTGTCATCCTTTCAAGGTGGAATTAAAAACTTTACACTTCAAATCTTTTAATAACTCAAGTTAGATTGTGAAAGAGTGAAAGAGTACACCTTTCCCAGTCCTTCGCTATCCTTGAATGTATTTTAAAGACGAGGATTTGTAAAGTAATCGAATTAGGAGATTAGCACAGAAAACCATGTTTAGACTTTGGCACTTAGGTAAGAGACACTGACAGATGGATTACAGAATAAATTTAACGATTTCCAGTTTTGTTGTATCTAAGCGCTATGATAGTTGAGTGGTTAAAATGTATAATCTCAATCTAAAAATCAAATGACATTGTAACAATGCAACGTCCTATTTTTACTTCAATTTTTGACTTCTTGTGTACGTCTCGTCCAAACAGCAGGTGGCGCACTCCGTTGTCATTCGCAGTTGAGAGCCACCGGAAATCCACCAACAAAGAACAGATCTTTCTGCATGGACAGTCGTAAACAAGCACTACAACACACAACTTTTCTAATGTTTTATAGTTTTGTGGGATGGGATTATATCAATAGGTTAGTAGATTTGGGCAACTAAATATCGTTCTGGAGAATAAAAACCGTGAGCTAGCTAGCCCGTTAGCTAATGTTAGCTAGCCATCACTGATGTGAGAGGGTTGCTAGTCAGCAGCAGACAGCATGTCGGTCCACTTTGAAGAGAGAAGCGGGGTTATTCCCTGTAAAACACCATGGGGAAGCTGGTCACAAACCATGGAAGAGATATTTATTGAAGTAAATGTACCGCATGGGACGTCTGGCAAAGAAGTCAAATGTAATCTGGGCTCAAAACAGATAGAACTACATGTCAAGGGACAACAAGTCTTCAAGGTAGGCAGCACAACCAAATACATTTCAGCAATCTAACAGTCCTATTCCCAAATATAGTTTTACTTTCAGAGGTGATAAAAGGTTATTTTGGATCTCAGTGAATGCTTTTTGCAAGTATGCTTTATGTAAATAAACCCTCTTAAAATGCACTACACTAAATGAAAATGAACCATTTTAATTCCCGTTTTGTTTGCTGTAATGATTCCAAGAATCACAAATGTTATGAACCTGACGCAGGATTGCATATTGTATTTGCTTATAACCCTCTTGTATACTTCCAGGGTAAATTATTTGGCACTACAGTTGCTGATGAAGGAACATGGACATTAGGTGGGTTTTCAGTTATCCACTGTCTTCTAAATCAGTGGTTCACAATATTTTTGCCTCCAAGGCCACCTATTCGTCCCAGAAGATATTTTATAACCCTATTCTATGAAAGATGAAATATTCCCTGTCGTTTCATGGTCAGTGCTTGTAGAGATCTTTTACAAGGCAGCACACGTCATCTTCAAGGATTAGATCGGCCCTGTTTTAAGTTTTAGGGGCTGCCTATTCATGCAACTCGTCTATTGTTTTTATCGGCGAGGAAAATGTTCATGTTGTAAAAATGTTAGTGGGCAAACCTGGACCCAGGAGAGAGGTCAAAATTGCAGGGCAGTAGCTGAAATTCCTGGCAGACATTCTAGTTTGGCGCATTTCAGAGCAAGAAAAGATTGGAATTAATTATATTTTTTATTCTTAAAGTTTGCTGTTCTTTTATACAGTGAGGCAAAAAAGTATTTAGTCAGCCACTAATTGTGCAAGTTCTCCCACTTAAAAAGATGAGAGAGGCCTGTAATTTTCATCATAGGTACACTTCAACTATGAGAGACAAAATGAGAAAAAAAATCCAGAGAATCACATTCTAGGATTTTTAATGAATTTATTGGTAAATTCCTCGGTAAAATAAGTATGTGGTCACCTACAAACAAGCAATATTTCTGGCTCTCACAGACCTGTAACTTCTTTAAGAGGCTCCTCTGTCCTCCACTCCTTACCTGTATTAATGGCACCTGTTTGAACTTGTTATCAGTATAAAAGACACCTGTCCACAACATCAAACAGTCACGCTCCAAACTCCACTATGGCCAAGACCAAAGAGCTGTCGAAGGACACCAGAAACAAAATTGTAGACCTGCACCAGGCTGGGAAGACTGAATCTGCAATAGGTAAGCAGCTTGGTGTGAAGAAATCAACTGTGGGAGCAATTATAAGAAAATGGAAGACAGACAAGACCACTGATAATCTCCCTCGATCCAGGGCTCCACGCAAGATCTCACCCCGTGGGGTCAAAATGATCACAAGAACGGTGAGCAAAAATCCCAGAACCACACGGGGGGACCTAGTGAATGACCTGCAGAGAGCTGGGACCAAAGTAACAAAGGCTACCATCAGTAACACACTACGCCGCCAGGGACTCAAATCCTGCAGTGCCAGACGTGTCCCCCTGCTTAAGTCAGTACATGTCCAGGCCCGTCTGAGGTTTGCTAGAGAGCATTTGGATGATCCAGAAGAGGACTGGGAGAATGTCATATGGTCAGAAGAAACCAAAATAGAACTTTTTGTTAAAAACTCAACTCGTCGTGTTTGGAGGAGAAAGAATGCTGAGTTGCATCCAAAGAACACCATACCTACTGTGAAGCATGGGGGTGGAAACATCATGCTTTGGGGCTGTTTTTCTGCAAAGGGACCAGGACGACTGATCCGTGTAAAGGAAAGATTGAATGGGGCCATGTATCGTGAGATTTTGAGTGAAAACCTCCTTCCATCAGCAAGGGCATTGAAGATGAAACGTGGCTGGGTCTTTCTGCATGACAATGATCCCAAACACACCGCCCGGGCAACGAAGGAGTGGCTTCGTAAGAAGCATTTCAAGGTCCTGGAGTGGCCTAGCCAGTCACCAGATCTCAACCCCATAGAAAATCTTTGGAGGGAGTTGAAAGTCCGTGTTACCCAGCGACAGCCCCAAAACATCACTGCTCTAGAGGAGATCTGCATGGAGGAATGGGCCGAAATACCTTGTGAAGACTTACAGAAAACGTTTGACCTCTGTCATTGCCAACAAAGGGTATATAACAAAGTATTGAGATGAACTTTTGTTATTGACCAAATACTTATTTTCCACCATAATTTACCAATAAATTCATTAAAAATCCTACAATGTGATTTTCTGGATTTTTTTTTCCTCATTTTGTCTCTCATAGTTGAAGTGTAC
>JACXGI010003927.1:0-29763 GCA_016801175.1 Esox masquinongy
TATCTTTCAACAATGAGATCCCTCTGATGCTTTGGAAGCTCTCTGCGGACCATGGCTTTTGCTCTGAGATGCAACTAAGAAAATGTCAGGAAAATCCAACTAGAACAGCTGAACTTTATTTGTGATTAATCAGAGTCACTTTAAATGATGGCAGGTGTGTAATGACTTCTATTTAACATGAGTTTGAATGTGATTGGTTCATTCTGAACACAGCCACATCCCCAGTTTTTAGAGGGTGTGCACACTTATGCAACCGGGTTATTGTGAGGTTTTTATTTTTCATTTTTCCCCCTCGAAGATTTCAGTTTGTTTTTCAATTGAATTGTTCACATTATAGGTCACATTAAAAGTGGAAAAAGTTCTGACATGATTTATCTTTGTCTCATTCTTTTACATCACAAAAACCTGGCATTTTAACAGGGGTGTGTAGACTTTTTATATCTACTGTAGCTCCCATTTATCCCCATTCACCAGGAGCATGCAACACCTTTTGATCTGACACGGCTATGTCTTGAAAAGGTCAGAAGCACAGGGCCACTCGTTTTAAACTATGCTTAAGGGTGATGTCATCACCTTCCAGTGTCCACCACCTATTAACTGTCACGCTGAGTTGCAAGCACTGTCCTTTCCGGAATGTTCTGGCCTTTATGGAACACCTGCGTGAGGCTCCAGGGCCATCTCAGTGGTTCTATGAGGTTAAAGGCGTCGTTCTGGGGTGACAGAGGTAGGGTCAAATTGAACTTTAGGCCATCTTCCCAAAACTCTAGCAAACAGGCAAAGCTACAGCAGAATAAGGCAGAGCTGTGGTTCAGCTGAGTGTTTATGGTAAATGGAATGGTAAATCTAGGTCTGAAGGGGAATACTGACACACCACATACCTTATTGAAAGCAAATCTAACAGGCAATGAGGCTTAAAGCATATTTTATCAACAACTATTGGCACGTATGACTGTAAGGAAACACTAAGGAAGTCACTACATCAGTTTTGGAAAAGGGATCAAATTGAATGACAAAATGAATGATATGCAAGTGATTTAGGTATTACGGAATCTGTCCCCAGGTGACTGTGAGACAGTTTTGCCAGAGACATTGTGGCAGTCTAGTCCTCGAGTCCATCTTGTTCTTCACACCATGGAGGATATTGAAGAAGATCTTTGTGAGGAGGGATATGGAACCACAGACGATAAGAGGGAGGGTCAGGATGGTCTGCAGGGTGTTGCGGTAGGTATAGTGGAGCAATACCAGGAAGTTGGGCCCCACACACACAAGGCCACAGCCCAGGGCAGGCAGCACCATAGGGGCCCAGGAACACAGATCCTTCCTTGTATCCATGATTGCTGGTTATTCTCTTCCTCTTTCTCTTTATACAGCAGTCCTCAGGCAGTCATTGCACGCAAAGGATATGTGTGCAAATACTAAACATACAGAAACTGCTTCATTTGGACATTGTATTATGACACCTGAAATACCTAGCCTTGACAAATAACATTTCAAAATGACAATTTTAAATAATAAACAAACACACTGTATAATCAAACATCCATAGACACATAATCACTAAACAACGTTGGCATGAGCTCAGAACCAGAAAGTCTTTAGGACTTGAGGTATGGCTGATTATTGAGTTATAATTATAGATTCATGGAGATCCATCAGACGGCCAGTTCCATTACTGCTGGGGACGTGGACGGTGCTGAAGGACTGCTCATTAATCAGCTGGACCCCTGATGAAGACCTGCCCTTTGTCGATCCCAGCGTCATTAATACACATCACGCCCAGTCACTCTGCCCAGTAAGCGATATCCAACATTTGGCTACATTGCTCATCTATTATGGTGTCAAACACACCGCATGGCGCGGTAGGACTACGCAAGCGCTGGAGTGACGCACAGTACACATAAATGTCAGAGGCAGTCGCATACAATATCCATATGCACCAACAAACACATGACCGACTATCTACTGTCTGCAGTGAAGGCAGAGACGCCCTCGGGCGGATCACTGCCGACACCTACAGTTAACTCTAGAAACGCAGAGGGGGCGCTATTGGACTGCTTTTCGTGTTTTTAAAAAAGGGACGACTTGACAAGATGGACAACTGGGCATGCAATATAAATTGTAACATGACGTGGTGATCCTTTAAACAGTGTGCCAGTACCAGGGCTGCCGGCAAAGGGGTGGCGGAGAACCAAATGCCACAACACAACAAAGACATGTTTTCCTCTGAATTGTTTTTATATTGTTGTATCTCATTTTATATAAACCAATCAATTAGAAAACGCTGCTTGATATACAACCATGGTACAGTATCATCTCAAAATCTCCTGGTCCTTGCGCTACGCTAGGTGCGACCACCTACAGCACTGACAGTGTGCGCGCGCAAGTTAATCAATGTCAGCGAGACTGACTGTGTAGCTTGCAAGTTGTCAGTTCCTATCCACAGCTAAAAGTCGTTATTGTATCTCCAAGTACCGGGACAAATAGTTAACGTTGGGTCAAGCCAAGCCAACGATGTTTGAAATTGGTGGACGTTTTTTAAATTATTGATATTCCAGTTTTCTTAAAAGGAATGGGAGATTAGCCACAAAACTTTGCTAGCTAGGTTGTTGTCAGCTAGCACTAACTAGCAGAAGAGCTAGCTATAGCGAAAGGCGAGGAAGTTAGCTAGCTAGGGTGCGGGGTGAGGTGAACTAATAAATGAAAGCTGTCTGAAAGGTGTTTTCTTGCTCATTAGGGACAGAGCAGCCAAACGGCAAACAGACAACGATGAAGCCGGACAGACTGAGGACTTGTAGACAGACATGGAGTCAAGGTCATTAAGGTATGGATTTAAGACGTTAAGGTAGGGGATCAGCCTCCCAAATTAGCAATATATTATTTTATTGTATTTTATAGTAATGCATTGCAGTCGCTATACTTTTCATGATAATATATTTGACCCAAGTTACCTACTTTAGGGGAATTCTCAAAATGATTGAAAGCTGGCTCAAAGGGGTTTCCTTGCTCAGCAGACAGCAGACAAAACAAAGTTGAGACACCACATGCAGACAGACATGGACTCTAGATCAGTAAGAGGATTAAGATGTCTTCTAATCATTGTTGCTTGAATTTTTCTCTGAAAATTTCTTATTAGTACAGTATAATCAGTAGACCTAAATCAAAGCCACATGTGCTATTCCGTTTTTTTTGCGATGGTAGTGCATCAGCAAGGATGTGTGTGAAGCTTGACTTACAAGAAGTCGGAAACATCGTTACTATGAAGAACCGCAAAAAAGGGACATATTTAGACTTTTCTAAGCATTAAAAAATGAAAAATCTGAAGCTTTATAAGTTAAAGACTAAGTCATATCAAAGTGAAATTGCATATTGTATATATTTCCTCAGAAGTGTTTGTTTGTAGTTTTGAAGTATTGCATAAAAATATACAGTATATTATTACAAGTACATAAAATACAAGAACATGAATTATAGATGACGTTACAGTGTAAAAGTTAGTGTGTGTATAGTTTAAAATAGGTTCCACGGTAGGTTGTAGTTTGATGTCAGATATGCTGAATATTGCTTGTTATAAACATTGTAGCTCATTAAAAAATGACACACCATTTGGATTTTGTAAAATATCTAGACTACAAGCTTGAATTAATACATATCATATAGGGCAATTTTACAATTTCATGCCGCCGAACCCCTTGAACACCAACCAACAAAAAAAATTAGTCACACCACTTTCAGACAAGTGGAGCCACCCCTGGCTATTACTATTGGCAGCAGGAACCTGAACCAATACATCAGAAGAAAAAAGGGACCTTTGTGATTTCCTGATCTGCTGGAAGCAGCGAAGTGACTGTTGGATCCATACTGGACTAACTTGGAGTAACATTAGAAACATGATTGTTCATACCCTCCAATGTAATGACACTTGCAATTCTATGGGACTATTTGGGACCATGTGGTGGATAATGTCAATCTGGTTTTGATAGCCAAAGTCTAGGTTGGGGAATTGTGGTTGAGATTTCCCCCACATGGTCTCAGCTTACAGCCCTCCTGGGCTCTAGGCTGCAGATAACGTTTGTCTAAAACTATGCACTTGGCTCACAGTCAGTTTATAATGGAGAGGTCAAAGAAAAAGGTGGAGATCACGCAAGGCGATCCAGATAACATAAAAAAAACCCTCAATTTTGTGATTGACATTGAGTACAGTGGCTTCAGAAAGTATTCAGACCCCATCACTTTCTCTACATTTGGTTGTGTTATAGATTTAATTTACAATTTATTTAAAAAAAAAATAGCATTTTTTGCCACTGTATTGAAAATAAATCTTCACTTCAACACCATTGTCAGATATTGATAAGGTAATTTAACAAATGACACTGAAAGATTATAGTTTGCAATCATTTATTAAACAAAAATCCACAGAATTGCAAAAGAAAAAATAAATACACCCCTAGCTTCAGTAGCTGGTGTTAAAGTTTGAATGGAAGATGTTTGGAATCACCTAGGCTCGTCCTCACGGCTCATTCGGCCAAAACAAAAGAGTTTGAGAGTTTCTCTGTAGAAATGGGTGACCTGCAAGAAAGACAACCATCTCTGCAGCACTCCATAAATCAGGCCTTTATGGTAGAGTGGCTAGATGGAAGCAATTCCTGAGTAAAAGCTTATGACAAGCCATCTGAAAGACTGAGAGCATGACGAAAAATATTATTTGGTCTGATGAGACCAAAATCAAACTTTTCACTCGAATGCTAAGCTCTACATCTGGTGAAAACAATGTACTGCTCATCACCTGGGTAACACTATACCTACAGTCAAGCAAGGTGGTGGGAGCATCATGCTATAGAGATGCTTCTTGGCGGCAGGGACTGGGAGACTGGTCAGGAATGAGGATGGGATGACCAGAGAAAAATAGAGTCTTTGAAAAGAAACCTGATCCAGAGTGCACAGGACCTAAGATTGGGGCCATGTTGACCTCCCGTCTGAGATTGTAGATGATGGTACCTAGGAATTTGACAGATTTAGACGAATTACAGCTAAGCCCTAAATCTCAATGGTGGAGTTGGGGATGTTTTCCTGAAGTCAACCACCACCTCCACAGATTTGTGTTAACTTACAAATAATTTGGACAGGCCATCTCTCCACATTAAATTGATTAATTGCTGTCAGTGATGGGACTGAGCGGAGTGGTTTTATTTGTAAACTTGTATAGCTTGACAGATGTATTATTGAAGGTACAGTCATTAGTGTTGAGTCAGGAGAG
The DNA here is from genome assembly GCA_016801175.1 of Esox masquinongy. Lineage (NCBI taxonomy): Eukaryota > Metazoa > Chordata > Actinopteri > Esociformes > Esocidae > Esox > Esox masquinongy. The sequence goes on from JACXGI010003927.1 coordinate 5,255, forward strand.
AGGGGCTGAGTGCACTGCGGCACTTTACGGTGCTCAATTGCGGAAAGTTTTGAGATGGGACAGGACTATTAAACAGTTGCCATATTGTTGTGGTCTTGTTCAGCTAATTCAGTCGATCATGGCACTTACGTCAGGTTTGTGGGTTTCACATCCACTGTTGGCCTGTATGAAAAAAAGTATGTACTCACTAGTGGTGTCGCGATATACCGGTATTGACAATAACCATTATATTTAAAAAATGAAATATTGATATCCTGTTAATAATACACATACAGTGGGGGGAAAAAGTATTTGATCCCCTGCTGATTTTGTACAATTGCCCACTGACAAAGAAATTATCAGTCTATAATTTTAATGGTAGGTTTATTTGAACAGTGAGAGACAGAATAACAACAACAAAATCCTAATCTCAGCTTGTTACCTGTATAAAAGACACCTGTCCACAGAAGCAATCAATCAATCAGATTCCAAACTCTCCACCATGGCCAAGACCAAAGAGCTGTCCAAGGATGTCAGGGACAAAATTGTAGACCTACAGAAGGCTGGAATGGGCTACAAGACCATCGCCAAGCAGCTTGGTGAGAAGGTGACAACAGTTGGTGCGTTTATTCGCAAATGGAAGAAACACAAAAGAACTGTTAATCTCCCTCGGTCTGGGGCTCCACGCAAGATCTCACCTCATGGAGTTGCAATGATCATGAGAACGGTGAGGAATCAGCCCAGAACTACACGGGAGGATCTTGTCAATGATCTCAAGGCAGCTGGGACCATAGTCACCAAGAAAACAATTGGTAACACACTACGCTGTGATGGACTGAAATCCTGCGGTGCCTGCAAGGTCCCCCTGCTCAAGAAAGCACATGTACAGGCCCATCTGAAGTTTGCCAATGAACATCTGAATGATTTAGAGGAGAACTAGGTGAAAGTGTTGTGGTCAGATGAGACCAAAATCGAGCTCTTTGGCATCAACTCAACTCGCCGTGTTTGGAGGAGGAGGAATGCTGCCTATGACCACAAGAACACCATCCCCACCGTCAAACATGGAGGTGGAAACATGCTTTGGGGGAATTTTTCTGCTAAGGGAACAGGACAACTTCACCGCATCAAAGGGACGATGGACGGGGCCATGTACCGTCAAATCTTGGGTGAGAACCTCCTTCCCTCAGCCAGGGCATTGAAAATGGGTTGTGGATGGGTATTCCAGCATGACAATGACCCAAAACACACGGCCAAGGCAACGAAGGAGTGGCTCAAGAAGAAGCACATTAAGGTCCTGGAGTGGCCTAGCCTGTCTCCAGACCTTAATCCCATAGAAAATCTGTGGAGGGAGCTGAAGGTTCGAGATGCCAAACGTCAGTCTCGAAACCTTAATGACTTGGAGAAGATCTGCAAAGAGGAGTGGAACAACCTGGTGGCCAACTACAAGAAACGTCTGACCTTTGTGATTGCCAACAAGGGTTTTTCCACCAAATACTAAGTCATGTTTTGCAGAGGGGTCGAACAATTATTTCACTCATTAAAATGCAAATCAATTTATAACATTTTTGACATGCGTTTTTCTGGATTTTTTTGTTGTTATTCTGTCTCTCACTGTTCAAATAAACCTACCATTAAAATTATAGACTGATCATTTCTTTGTTAGACGTACAAAATCATCAGGGGATCAAATACTTTTTTCCCTCACTGTATGATAATATCGTATTCACTAGGCGAAACTGAAGTTGCATTTTTCCAAATCCCCTCTCGGTTTTTCGATACCTTATTCATGTCACTTATAGACAAACGATGCATGTGCTTAAACAACGAGTCTGGACCTAAACACTAGCGTTTTAATTAATGCCTTTTCGTAGCCTATTCACTAGGCGAAAATGTTTTGTATTTTTCCAAAAACTCCTCTCGGTGTTAGGCCTTGTGGATAATTTTGTTTATCAGTTCATCTGGTTGCCTTTTCACTATCCATTAAGTGTAATTGTTCTTTTTGTACGCTTTTATTTTTTTATTTGTACAGATATGGTTACAGACTCTCTCCACCTCCATACACTTGTATTTTGAGTGTAATTCATTTGCCAAAAAAGAGAAAGGAAAAACACATTAGACAAAGTTGAAGATGAATTTGACTGATAGCATTTTTTTTCTTCAAATTTTCTATAGATACAGCAATAATATCATTACCGTGAATTCTTTTGGCCACAATAATCGTGTAGTGAAAATCTGATATTGTGACAGCCCTAGTACTCACTACTGTAAGATGCTCTATATCACAGCGTCTGTTAAATGACTTCAATATAATTGTGACAACAATAAAATATTCTTAAGAATAGCTAACTATTCTTAGGATGGCCGTAATTATATATTGTGCTACAAAAACTGTGATTAAAGAGTAAGGGGTTACGGGAAGAGCTGAGGCTCATTAAATGTTTAGGGCTCTCACTAATGACTATTTTGGTCATGTTCAATATGTTGGATAAAAATAAAAATGTGTGATATTTATAAAGTTATTACCAATTCTACATTGCAACTGTTTTGGTTATGATTGGTACTGCAATACGTACTAAATAAATTACACTTTGTGCTTAATGACTGAACTACAATTTTTTTGTTTACTTTCCAAATTAACTCAAATCCTATACTTTGCAAATAATATTCCACAAAAATGCACTTTATGATGATTGCTCAAGCAAAGGGATAGTAGGGAGTGCAAAGCACATATCTAGGGTAGTAGAAACACGTCGTTGTAAAACTCTACCCATTAAAAAATCACATCTTGTTTGATAGCAGATGCGAACATATGAATGCATTGACACTAACTTTAATAATAACGTTAAAATAAAACTTCTAGTTTTTCAGTTAGTCAGCCCCACAAGTTAACGCACTGTACATTCCCTACCCCCCTTGCGGGAGAACACACATCGCTGTCGTAGCTAAACTGAAATCTAACCTTGGTTATGTCTGATTCTAATTCCTCCAGGAATGAATGCTTCCTCTTCAGATGTTGCTGTGGGGTGAAGTTCTGTTATGAAACGCAAGTTCAGTTTCGCAGGAGCGACATACAACCAGGTTATCTTTACTTTTTTAGAGTGAAATTTTGGACATCCGTCTTTTGTTTTTTTGCTGAGGCTATGCAAGACGGTCTTCAACGTTCGCCACAATTTTTGTTATGGAAACATCGAGGCTGTAAATTCTTAGATTTTTTGTAATCTAATTGCTCGAGTTACTCGATGAATCATGACTGCCTTATACGTGTTGGAAAGATGGTTGATTAAAAACAAACTACACATTTAAGATTAATATTATTAAAAAATATATCAACAATGTTCCTGAGTGCTGTTGTCTATCCTATTGCATTCAAAAAGTAAAGAACACATTAAATTGTTAATAGGGTAGGGTACTAATAGAAAATATTAAAGAAAAAAAAGTAGTCATCTGCATTTACATTTTTTAGTCATTTAGTTGACACCCTTATCCAGAGCGACTTATGTAGTGACCAGGTCGGTAGTGTGCATACATTACCGACCTGGTCCACCGTGGCACCGATCTCTTCTGGCGTTGCAAGCACCATGCTTTGTCAAATGAGCAACGCTGGACCACCTCTGCATAGTAAACTTAGGAAAAAGTTTAACGTTTTACTCTGCAAACTTGTTGTAAATACTATTATTCATAATGCATTTTGGTTAGGTGATTTGCGAGGTGGAGACCATTACTTTTGAAGATGAGAAAGAAAATGACGCACCACAGTTTATGGCAACTTCACTGCCAATTTCAGGCAGTGAAACATTAACTGGTCCAGTAACTCAAACAAAACTATTTATAAAACAATGTCTGATTAAATATATGGTGGTAAAGTCACATACCTAACCCCTGCAAAATCAAAAGAATGTGTTAATAACCTACTTGGTAAACATTTGTCTGAAAATGTCAAAGACACTGCTTTACTTATCTCTGCAAAACACTTATCAGTCCCTGCTGTTGTGGAGATTTTAGCTAAAAGTTCATTTTCACCTATGACGAACTGCCAAGATAAAGACAGGCTACAGCACCTTTGGTTAAAATGTTACAGCACTAAAGAAACATGGGATTTGATGAATAGTATTGTATTTAATGTTTTTATAAATCCTATGCCTTATGTTGTCTTTGATATTCATATGAATGACAACAGTAAAGAATTATGGTGGAAAAGAATACATATTGTGAGCAGTGAATTCTGGAAGACAACATGCAACAGCTTTTTTTTCCCTAGACACTGTTTTCAAACCATTAAAATTGAACTTAAAGAAAGGAAAAAGGACTCCATAAAACAAACATTTTCATGATTTTTTTTTTTTTAAATGTTCAACTCAAGCTAAAGATATTTTTAAATGGCCTGGTATGATCCAGTGTTCTCTTGAAGTACGGGATTGAATCTTTCTTCAAAAAAATGATGGCCTCTATCTTTCCACACTGTCTATATCACCCCAGTTAATACCCCATTTTCTTAAAGAAAGAATAAAAAAATGTTCCTTTCATATCAGGTCAAGCACTGTTCATTCAACAATACAAAATCAAAACTGGATGTTTTTCAAGTAACTTGAATCATACTAGGATATACTTTTCAACTATGCTTGTGGAGAGGTTCTGTTTGCCAGATGGGTCAGATCCATAGGATCATATGGAGCATATGGTGTGCATAGAATACAGTTCCCTCCAGAATTATTGGTCGGCTTGATAAAGGGGAGCAAAAAATGCTTTGATAAAATGGCATTGCTGTTCATCAGCTTGATGTTATACCTTAGAGAAATGTAATGTTAGTTGAGGTAACATTTTCAAAGAAAAAAAACTCATACTTATTTTTTTTTTCTCCAAAAACGTGTGGCATGACAAGTGACATCCCTAGGAACTCTTTAAATCTAATAAAAATATTTTGGATACATATATTCTAAAGGTTATCCAAATCTTTAGGAACACTTTTAAGTGTTTTTGCAAGACTTCCTGTTTCTCTAGGGTATAAATCTGGACAGATATTGCCAGAAGACAGTCTTTGTTCTCATCAAGACGAGACGTCTGACCATAGAAGCCAGTTCCAATCAAAGTTCCAATGACAATCAACCAACTCCAGGCATTGATACTTATGTTTTTTGGCATGGATAGCAGTTTGGTATGGCCCATTGGTACAAAATTGTTGTTGGTCATTCCATCAGTTGCTTGAATTTGGGAATTTCCAAAGAATCCTTAAGGCTTGTGTAGATAAAATCTCCCACGATAGTCAATGTAGAATTAAGGTATTTTCTTTGAATCTCAGGATCAATCTGATAAGCCAGTACCTGTTGAGCTGTGGACGAACAGGTGCTCAGCGCTGTGTAAACTCTAGCCAAAACATCTGAATGGACTTTGAGGTGACTAGGTTTGCAGTTGATTAAAATATATGACAGATATTAGGAGCAGGATTTAGATCGTAAAGTGACATCACTGCAACAACCTCTGTAGAAATAAAAGCACACCGCAACCATTAGATTACCTGCATAGTTCTGGGACATGATCAGCTGCCACAGCTGTAAGCCCGCTAGTTCCATTGTGTTATCAGAAGACAAGTTATTTAGATATGATTATATGATGCAGAAAGGAAAGCTGGGATGTGAAAGTTGTCCAATTTTGATTTTATCAGAAGTTGTTGCTGGAAGAGCATTACTGAGACCTTATATTCAGAAGGTCACCAGAGCCAGGGGGGCATTGATCAGGTTAATATTTTTATGCTGCTGAATGGGGAACAGGGTAGTTGCTTACCCTGTAGCTGGGAACTAGCCATGTAGTAGGGGAGGATATCCAGGTGGTTAGTCTGTCGTCCAGACTACACTGTTAGTTGGAGATTGGAGCAGAAGAGGATCAATGGGAAGATCGATGGAGTCCCAGGGAGAAATAATAGCCCAGTTACTTCTCCCCAGCTGGCCCATGCACACAACACACACACACACATCAGAGGACTCAGTAGACTGGAGGTGTGGATGTCATTCACACTGGTCTCTTCATTTACACTTTCATAATACAGTGCTGTTTGAAAGTTTGTAAACCTTACAGGGATAGTTGTCATTTTTTTCTAAAATATTTTTCTAAACCACAATTTGTAATAAAGACATTCTAAATGAAGGACACCAACAAAAACATACAATATATTTTTATTCTTTATTTAACAGACGTTTCTTATTCAACCAAAACTACAAAGGTTTGTAAACGCTGTGATGTGAATTTTTTCGAACACTGCTGTGATTTTTGTGACATACAGAACTCCAGTTGACTGAGGTTTGAGGGGTGTCTAGCATGTACTGCCCATTTCAGGTCCTGCCACAGCATCTCTATTGGATTAAGGTCAGGATCTTTTTTCACCTGAGCCATTCTTTGGTAGATTTGCCTGAATGCTTTGGTTGTCTTGTTGGAAGACCAATTTTTGGCCTAGCTTTAGCTCCTTGATTAATGGCCTGACGTTCTGTTCAGGAATCTCCTGGTTTACCTCATAATTCATGTGTCCCTTGGTAATGTCCAGTCAGCCAGGTCCAGAGGAGGAAAAGCAGCCCCAGATCTTGACATTCCACCACCATGCTTGACTGTTGATAAGGTTCTTTTGGTCTTAGGTAGTGTTGGGTTTTCACCAAACATAGCGGTTTTGATTGTGACCAAAAAGGTCAATTTTAGACTCACCTGTCCAGAGAATGGACTTGCAGAAACCTTTATGGTTTGTCCAGCTGGTCTCTGGCAAAGTTAAGTTGGGCAGTTTGGTTCTTTTTCGACAGCAGAGGCTTCTTCCTTGCAACCCTCACATGAATGTCATTTTCATTCAGTATTTTTCTTATTGATGGAACATGCACAGTAACCTGAGATGCAGCAAGGAGGGTCTGCAAATCTAAAAATGCTACATTTGGATTGGGCTGATTTATTATTTTTCGTGTGGCTCTTGGGGACATTTTGGAAGTGTCCACTTCTAGGCCAAGTTGTTGTCTTAAATGGTTAAATGGTCTCCATTTGTAAATGATTTGCCTCACAGCGGACTGATGGATCTCAAATATTTTTGAGATGGTTATATAGCCTTCCCCAGACTGACATTCCCTCAATACCCTTTTCTTGATGTCCTCTGAGATCTCCTTTCTTCACGGCATGTGGTGTGTTTTGCATAAACCTGTATTGGTAACCCCAAACTGACCCTTTTTTTATCAGTCTCGCCCAAAATCATTCCTAAAGATCCCTCCTTTGGTTGGTTAATTTGTACTCAATTATTTACCCAACTGATTCTTCTTATCACTTATTTTTACACCTGCACTAATTCCTTTTTAATTTAGTTTTTCTACTACACACATTATTTCCTTTAAACTAACATTGGAATTTGAAGTGGTATCTATAAATCTGGTATGTTCGTTAAAAAGGTTCTGCTTAAATAAAGATCTCATGGTGAACACAGAAATCAATTATTGTTAAAGGGATTCACATCCTTTTAGGCAGCACTGTACACTAAACATCTGCATTAAGACACTTTAACGGTCTGTATTAAAACACTATTATAGTCTGCATTAAGACACTTACAGTCTGCATTAAGACACTGTAACAGTTTGTATTAAGACACATTAACAATTTGCATCAAGACACAAAAAACAGTCTGCAATAAGATGTGAGATTGTAATGATAGAGTATTGAAAAACTAAAACAGGTTGGAATAAATTTTCACAAGGGAGTTGGGGATGTGACCTCTGTCTGTAAGGTCTTGAGGTAACGTTGGTGCTTTTCCTTTTCCTTTAATTGGCTGTATTTCCTTACTCTAATCAAGAGCATGAAAGGATGATCTCAGTTCAGTCATTCATACCATGGAAGGAAGAGATACTGTTCATAGACTAATGTTATCGGACCAGTACAGATATAAAGACCTGGTTTGATTCCCAAACAACACCATATACCTTACATAATCTCTGAAACACAGCAGTCAATTCTTGCATAATTTGGTCAGCTGCGTGTAGAATCCTGCCTACGGGAGATTATTCCGTATGTAGTGCAATACTCTTTGACCAGGGCCCATGGGTCTTTGGTCAAAAGTAGTGAACTAAGGAGGAAATATGGTGTCAGGATTCAGAAAATGTTGGAGGCAGATGTTGCAGTTTACATTAGAGTATGGTGCAATATGTTAGGAATGGTATAGAGTTACAGTGTCTTGTTTCTCTGAAGCTAAGGCCACAGAGGTAAAAATCACACAGTATAACTCACATTAATGAACGCAGGACCAGTGGATCAGCCATAAAGAATGATTGGGAGTCATAGGGAACAGCCTCATGTCTTTGACCTAGGTTGGCAGAACTCCATGTGGTGTAAATCTCTAGTGGCTCGAGTTCAGGCTGCAGAGAGGAGAGAAAGAGAGCGAGAGAGACAGAGAGAAGGAAGGGGGAGAGGGAACGAAGACAGAAACAGGATTTACATCTTCCCCGAGACACGATCAGGTCAAAATCTTTTCTCTGATCTTTCAGTAAGGGAAATATAAAACTTCTCTTCACTGCAGCTGGTGGACCAGATATTGAATGCTGCAACACTGAGAAAAGATCTTCAAATGTGTGATGCGATAAGTACATAGTCATAGAATCGGAGGTCACGCTTTATCCGGGGAAATGAAGACTTCATATTATTGTCAGTGTTTCCGGCAGGAATATCGCTAGCCTTCCAGGAATGTATGTTTCTCTTTAGGGTGAATAAGACACGCAGCTACAGGCACACACACACACACACACACACATTGGTAAACCTGGCTATGCTCTCGCTCACTCATTCTTCCCTCTCTCTCCGTTCATCGGTATGCAGGTGGCTCAGGCAGGGTCTGGCTGTGGCAGTGAGGGACGGGGGGGCAGACCGGGCTGTGCCGCTCCCTCTACATGTCTGCTAAATGACAGTAATTATTTTCCTGGGCTGCAGGCAACTCATGCATGTTTTATTCCCTCCTCCACCTCCCCCATCTGCCTGGTCAATTGTGGTGCATTCCGCATCAGACCACTTCTCCAACGCATCTCTCTTTGTGGGCCTTTATCTCCCAGCCCATCGTTCCCAGTAACATTGGGATGTATGGAGAAGACAAGGATATGTCCAACTGTGATCTGTTGCGATGGTTAATGATGCCACGCGATGTTGGAATTGTTTCAGTGAGATGACGGGGGGGGGGGGCTGGATTAAGACCATCTATTAAAACCAAGGGATTGTTGTATCTTTTTATTCATTAGCCACATCATGTTGTGTGTCACACCACGGTATGACACACAGCTCATTTGGTGTGGCTCTTGGGATCACTAATACCCCAGCAGCCTTCATCAGGAACATGTGGCTGTTCTCTCCTGGGCACAATTTAGTGTCATTCATAACCGGAGGAAGGGGCATTAGCCAGATGGTGCATTGGGTGGCATCTATTTTCCGGCCATCCATTAAGACAGCGTTTGTGACAACCTATCTAGTGCAGCCAGCCATCTCAATTCCAGCCTGCTTCTGGAAACCCACAGGGCTTCGCCAGCTTCGATTCTTGACCGGCCATAACAAACCTCGATTAGCTGCATTCCCAAGGACCAGGGATGATTGAAGAAGATACTGTAGTTCTGCTGTCAAGGGTTCAGTGTTTCACATTCTTTGTGTTTGAAGTGGGTACCATGGTACTCAAACATATCAACACACATGGAAGCCAGCACTGACATTTCAACCGTCAAACAAAGATAATTGAGGTGAATGAAATCCAAATGATATGAAATATAATACCATCTATTCAAATGTTTAATCATTGAGATGCATGAACTCTCTCTCACACACACACCTCTGCAACTCAGCCTTGCTATTACTCTCAAACTCTCACTTTATCAGCGGAGGTGTCAGGGTCACCATGGCAACAGCATAATGGGGTTGCCCTAATCCAATCCCAGGGGCGAGTGGGGGCCTGATGGAGAATGGCTCTGGACCTGAGTCCTATTCAAGTCAAGACTAATGTGTCGGAGAGCAAGTGGATGCACAGACATTGGAGAGAGCTGACTGTGTCGCCTCATACTGAACTCTTAGTGGCCTGGCTTTTCTCTGCCTTTCTCTCTAGCTTTCCTCCCCTTCATTTTCTGTCATTTCCCCCAACTTCATCTCCCCTTTATTCTCCCTACCTCCCTCCCGGCCTCTTTATCCATTTTCCTGTCCTTTTTCCCCCATCTCACTTGTCTGTTCTTTCCTTTCCATCCTAACCCCTCTCTAGGATGTCACTGGAACCTGAGGATATCCTTCTGTTATTGTTATCCCTACTGGTTGAAGACATGAACGATCACACACAGTACACAGGCACTCACACATGCTCACACACACAAAAGATCACAGTGACACACACTCGTTAACACTGTCGCCTCATCTGTCAGTGAAAACGGAAGAGGACACCCGATAGATGCCCACTAACTGAATGACAGGTCGGGTGTACAGGAGACATTGTCACAATTACAAAACAACACCTTTCACTATTAGAGCCTTCCTTCATCAGGTCATCCATACAACCCAGCCATCCATATTGTGGAATTGACTTCCAGTGAGCAATACTGCATTCAGCTTGATAAGGGGATCCGCTTGTAACGGGGGGGGGGGGTAATTTGTGTTACTCCTGTCACTGGGTATGCATATAGAGAAGCATAGGATTAGCCTGTAGCCATCTGTATCTGCAGGTGGGGGAGGGGAACGGGTTAGTGATGAAATGTGCATCTCTGACTCCCTATCTCATCAACACGGAGCAAGAGGACACTGCTGACCGCAGAGAGCCAGAGCATATCAAGGCTATAGGACAATCAAGGGAGTCTTGCTGACTACAGTTATATGACCTTTATATCTTCCACTGTTCCTCTTTTCCATTGTTTCTAATTATTGGACATTGGAAGCTGACCATAGATGAGGAGAGGCTAGACATCACAGAGGTCCTCTCCTTTAACTTGTTGTCATGTAGAATGTAAAGGAACTCGGCACATTAAAAATCGCCAAGCCATTAACCATGCCGCTGGACCACGTTTATACTGTAAACACATGGACATCATTTATGTAAAGTACTGTCTGACATCTCCCTGCACAAACTTAGGTATTGTTTGAAAACTCTCATTGTTTGAGAGATAACTCATTTTTTCTAATAAATCATTCTGCCTGTAATTCACTAAATCTATGTGTAGCTTCTATTCAATAACCAGAATATTCTTTACCGAGGTCCTTCACTGCGAGACAATAGAACATGGGGGGGATAAAAGAAAGCATTACAGTGAACAATAAGAGCGTTTTATTATGGCTGAGTGGCAGAAAGCCATTAAGTAGACTAAGCAGGGCTGTGAGTTTTACCTCTATTTCTCTCTCTCTTCGTATGACATGGTTCTAAACCCGGGGAGAGAGATTTAGAGACTTGGATGGAGATCCGGCAGTGTCCTGGCACTGACAGTGTGAGATGAAGTGAGAAAGTGTTTTTGGGAACAGGTCAGTGCTACATAAATCTCTTTATATTTGTTAATTGTCCTTGGAAACCATTGCATAGCAACACTCTGGGGCCCAGTTCATATCTGAGCCAGAGGTGCGGGGCATTGGTTGAGCAGACGAATGGAATGTCCTTCTGCCACAGATCTGAGGAGTGAAGGCTGGAGCACGGATATGGGGAGTGAGTCGAAAGACTACCGGTGACCTTCACTGCCCCTATACCAACAACTCATTATATTATTGTATGTTTAGAAGGAATGGTTATGTTCATAACCTCTGAACCTTTTTTTCTGCCTTGTGTAGAGACTGAGAAGGAGCTAGCTGCAACACACGGTTGGAGGATCTAGCCCTGTTCCAAATCCCAGTCTAACATAGCATGGTATTACCATGTAATTATCAGCATTTTTAAAACGAATGTGAGAAACCAAAGGGGATTTGTTACATGACATTGAAGGACAAGGTCCTCTGTTCCAAATAATCACCCTGCAGCTTACAGAATTGCACTTGGCTGCCCAGTTACACATCGCGCCATTTTGATGAGTTTGTTGGAACAGATCTGACTATCTGACTATAGATCTGTTATTTGTTCTTAAAAGGGTCCGGTTGTCAATTAAATAAAAAAAAATGAGTCTTCTGTTTTTCCACAGGGTGTGTAACTTATGGCCCTGAATTTCTCTTTGTCAGGTGCTTTAACTCTGTCCTGGAGGACATATTAACTTGGTACCCTTAAATAAAGTCCTTTAAATAAAGCTGGAGTTAAATAATGAGAGAGCTGTTCCCACCCTGAAGTCCCCTCGGCTTGAAATGAACTTCTCTCTTTTTATTAATGTCCCCTTATCGCTCATCGCGCTCACTGACCCGCCTCGCCAACCCTGTCCCACTCAACTAGACCAGCAAGTGGTTGCTCGCCGCCTATGTAATAGAGGGCAATTTTTAAATTAAAATTTAAAAACCTCCTCGATCTCCGTGAGGCAGGTGGCGGGAGAGGCGTGTGGAGCGGCGAGTGAATGTCTTGATCAGGTTTTGTGGGCAGGTACCCCGGGCCGGTGAGGTGGAATGATAAATGAGGGGCATTAATCTCGATGACAGAGAGAGGAGTTAGCAGCAGCGATAGCGCAGCTAACGGCTTTAATTAGCATTTAATCAGACGCCCCGGGGCCGACGGAGGGGAGAGGAGAAGATCAAACTGTAACAGCCCTTTCAGAAGAGAATGAAGACAACCCCACCGATGACCGGGCTGCTGGGAGCACTGCTCACTAGCATATCATCAGTAGGCCTATGATCTCTCTGGTACGTTGGTTTAGAAAGGCAAGACAGCTCTTGCACCATTGCACTCTTTTCAGAGGCTATCACATTCAAATATCCAGATCAGAAGGAAGTCCCACTGGTGACCAAATCGCTAGGCACTGCTGATGGGTAGGTAGCTGGTTTAGTGAGCAAACTCACCAGCTTTTCAGAGGTTGTAGTATGGAATGCTCAGGTAGGATGCTTGTTCAAACCTAGTTTGAAGGACCGTTATAAAGAGTTTTACTTTGAAAAGACTGGCATCTGTTTCCGAGTCCACAGCTTAAATTCATTAAGTACGTATGTACATTTACCCATACCCAGAATTACATGAAGTTTCAAGGTGGTGCTAAAGGACAGGTCATTCACTTATTGGACTGCCCAATACTGGGAAAGTGTGTTTTTGTGTTCCATGTGCATTAGGGTAATGTCAGTAAGAAAAACAGCAGACAATCTAATATTTGGAACTCACTAGCTGCACCAGGAAGTTTTGATTAAGGTAGCTAAGACAGGGCTAGGTCGAGGCCAGGGACTGACCACTGGGTGCACAGATCACTCCGCGTACCGCGGTTTGAAGTCGAGTGACTCGCATCATAGACAAGTAGTCACTAAACGCGTGTCCGTCAGCTAAACTGACGTGCATTGACGCATTCCTAAATCATTTTTGGGCATGCTAATGTGGGTGCTTGGCTTATTCTTGGGTGTGCGTTAGCCCCTTCTCTGCCTCGCCTGGCACCACCAATGTTGAGACTGGTAACATGTAACCTATTTGGACATGAATTTCACCCTCTAATATAATGCTAGCCTTCTTCTTTGCCATCACATTGGAGATTTTCAGTTTTTTAGTTATTTTTTTAGATTTGGTGTTATTTTTAATGTTTCGAACAAAGAGCTGTTCGGGAGACAAATGGGCCAGCTCTTTCAGGTGAACAGAGCCAGAAGAACCGGCTCATCAAAAAGACTCAGAATGCTCATCAATACCTGTTTGTACTACAGCACATTTCTACCCTGTGGGGAATCATCAGGGCCTACAAATTTATTTACAGTACATATGTGTCAGCTATAAGAGGTCTGACCGTTAGCTTGGCTATAAAGAGTTTTCAAAGCAACGTGTGTCAATTACGTGAGTACCAAAAAGGCCAAATAGTCAGTGCCCAAAGTGCAGGAGCATCAGTCATAAAAACTGCTGAATTATTCCATGTGTCTAGGGCAGGGATGGGCAACTTGCATGGTGGTGGGGGCCACAGACTTTATGTACTGGTCATCAGGGGGCCGCAGATTAACTTGGAACACACACACGTCCATGTATTGTATGTAATTATTAACAAATGCATTAAAAGTACACTAGGTCTGATGCTAGTTAACGTATATCTGGGCAATTTTAAAATATTGATCAATGCGCCGTTTTCCCGCTCTGCTCATCCCTCCCGGGATTCAATGCGTTCACTGCCGTGTATTTAAACGCATTAACCCTTCAAACACTATAGGTTTTTTGGCTGTTTTCACTACTTTGATATTTTGGCTTGTACAGAGACTTCTGTAATAGGTATCTTCAAGTGTTTTATGGTTCAAACATCAGCACACTCTCAGCTACACTTAGAAAGACATCACAACAGCATTCTGAGACCCTGAACTGTACTGTTTTATGTGTAAAAATGCCAAAAAATGATTTCAAGTCTATTTCATTTTTTTGCTTCCAGCATAGATTTTGGTTCCAATACTTACTTTACAACAAATTTAAGATCAAACATGATATATATATATTTTTTTTCTTTTTGTGTATATATAATTTTACTGTTTTCTAAATTCATTTGAGGGCTGCACAAAGAGGGGGTGGGGGCCGCATGCGGCTCGTGGGCCGCCTGTTGCCCATACCTGGTCTAGGGGAACAGTCTCAAAATCTTGACAGGATATGTGGAACATGGACAAACTACTTCTGCAAAGAGGAACAGCGGTCACAAATCGAAGCTGATCAACAGGGATAGAGGAACACTTGACAGGATAGTTCAAAACCCCAAAAGCACAGCCTCGAAAATGACCACAGAATTAAATCAGGCTGTCTATATTGTAAAAAGGTGGTAAAATGCTTGGGGTGCAGTTACACTGAGCTAGAGCTTACTTCTAGATTGTTATTTTGCTAGATATCAAAGCATAATTTATTGGTCATATATATCAATGATATGATAAAAACAATCCTGCTCATTTTGACCAGCTTGCTGAAATAAATTATTTTACAAGTGAATGTCCTTTGTTCTTTTATTTCTAGGAGTGCAGATAACTAAGTTTTGGGAAGATTTCTCCAAAATCTTTGGTCGAGTCGATAAGCTAACATTAGCTGGCTATGTGTCCGAGCAGACATTCCTTTATTCCATGTGCTGCTGGAAAAAAGACAAAGCAACCATTCAGGTGGAAAGATATTTCTGGAGAAGTGGGTGACCGAGGTGGAACAGGGCAGCAATGATCGTGCCTGGATGTTTTCTAACTCTATTGTCATGTAGGACCTCGTCGGAGGGCAGGCGGCGGTTGATTACTCTTTTGGTGCAACATACAATGCAATGAAACAAACCCAAACCAGTCGCCGATGGAGGAGATTGGACTCAGATCAGGCTGTTCGTGTATGTGCTGGTGTGACTCTTTCATGATTCCAAAGGCATTGTCCTCCTACCTCAGATTGTGTTTGAAAGATCTTGCCGAATTAACAGCTGACCACTCAGCCTGGAGAGAGAGGTCGGGGGCTTTTCCCAAAGTCAACCAACGACTCTACTGTTTTGTCTGTGTTGAGTACCAGGCCGCCCGCCTGTCGGCCCTTCTATGTTACGTGGACCCTTCGCCATCAAAGATGAAACCAACCAGACAAAGATCCCCACATTTTACCACCTTACGCAATACAAAATTGCGCATGCATTAAATATATCTCCACATTTCAACTATATATATTTTGACAATATAGTACTACAGTATAGGACTAATGGTTTTCTCTCAAGTAGACATTTATGATGATACAGAATTTGGAGGATGCTTGAGTGTGTTGTATGTGTGTGCACGTGTGTGTGTTTGAGGGAGAAACGTGTGTTAGTTTGATTGTGATGGGGAGGAAAAGAGCTTTTGGCACAAGAGGGACATGTGATCATGATGTCATTAGTGGTATACAGTAAGGCAGGTCTGTACAGGCAGCTATACCACAGCAGGGACCCAGGGGATGTCATTAACACCTGCCATTGAACAGGTTTCATCAGCTACGACCAGTCTAACGCACGCACGCACACGCACACACAGAAGAGGACAGAAGAGAAGAGGAGAAAAGAGAAGAGGAGAGAGAAATTCCAAACCTCATTCTCCTAACACTGTGGCAACGTTGTCGGTGCTCCTGTACGTGTTAAAAGCGTTACAGATTCCCAAACCCCCGACTGTCACAAGAAGGTCCCAATCACATCTCTATAAAAGGGACAGCTCCAACTTCCCTCTGACAGAAGTCCTAGTTGGCGAGTGACAGAAAGCACCGGTTCATTTTACAGTATTCATGTGTATTTCTCTGTGGACAAAACTACCTCATTACTGTTCACTGTTGTACACACGTAAACAAAAATGCTGATGCACACAGACAGATGCTGGTGCACAGACACTTGCTGTTGCACACAGACACTTGCTGTTGCACACAGACAGACACTGGTACACAGACACATGCACAATGACACATGCTGGTACACAAAGACAAGTACTAGTACACCAACACATACTGGTACACATAGACACTTGCCGGTACACACAGACGCATGCCGGTACACACAGACGCGTGCCGGTACACACAGACGCGTGCCGGTACACACAGACGCGTGCCGGTACACACAGACGCGTGCCGGTACACACAGACGCGTGCCGGTACACACAGACACATGCTGGTACACAAAGATGCTCACAGACACATGCTGGTACACAAAGATGCTCACAGGTACACACAAATACAGATACTGGTACACAGACACTTGCTGGTACACACACTGATACTGGTACAGACACATACCGGTGCACAATGACATATGCTGGTACACAGACACTCACTGGTGCACACAGATGCATCCTGGTACACACAGACATCCTGGTACACACAGACACATACTGGTACACAGACACATACTGGTACACAGAGCTTGTGTTGCTGCATTGCTGGGCTTTCCTCTGTGTGCCTGTGCTTCATTACTGTTCACACACAGACAGTTGCAGTGTTTCTGTGTCAATATTTAATGAGGGATGGGAGTCCAGGGACCCTACGGCTGTCAGGACTGCCTGTAGTTTTGAGGTACCACCTGTTTTCTCTGACTCCGCTAACACTACACACACGCACGCTAACACACAGACCAGGTTCTCTCAACACTGTGGGGGATTTAACGTACATATTGGTGGGTCTGGTCGAGAGCCCCAAACCATAATTTACTCACTATGGATGTCAGAATGTAATTTAAGACTACTGCTTAATAGATTCACTGGTGAGAGCTGAAATCTACACCGCTATTTGTTTATTTCTGCTGGTGTGTTTGATGTTGCTACTGATCAACACTGTCTAAACTGACTGAGCTCAAGTGGCTGGTCTGTTTCTATGTCGGCCAACACATCTGGTTGAGTAGTGGTGTATACAGAAAAGAAATGCACTGACACTCTAACGTCTTAATATGAAACTAAGGAGACCAATGTGTACCTTTCAAAAAAAAAACTAACTTTAATTAAAACAAAAAAAAATTCAATCATCGACTCATTAACAAGATTATAAAACAGTGATTTTAGTTACATAAATAAATTGATATCGGTGTATCAAATCTTAATTTCATAAGTATGTATACATGGATCATTGTAATAAATAAAACTGGAAAACAGAAGATTCCATTTCCTACACAAACAGAAAAAGAAAAAAAACACCTAGAAAGAAAAGGAGGAAATCCTTTCATTAGAGGACGAGAGACACAGGACGACGTTTTTCACCAAACACACATGAGGAACTGCTTTGTTCAAAGCACAAAGAGTGTACACAGCCAGTCAGTTACTAATTAAGGACACTAAAGCTGGGACCAAGGTGGCTTGGCTTTCACTTCTTGGAACGTATTTGTTTGGTTGTTAGAACTCCTGTTTGGTTACTTTAAAGCGTTTAAGACAAGGCAAGAGAAAAGGCTGTTTCTTCTTTAAAGAACACAAGAGAAAGCGCTTCGAAAAAAGGAGAAAAAAAAGAAAGAAAAAAGGCAAGTTCTGAGTACAATGGCCTGACCGTACAAAGAGACAACGGTCTTGTAAGCAGCACGTTTAGATGAAAGAGAGGACATGACTGTAGCACACCGCAGCAAAGCACAACTCCTGTCCTGAAGGATCACAGCCCTGCTGGTTTTAAGGGATCGATCGCTTTCAATCGGGGACCAGAGGTTTCACACCACTGGTTAGCCAGGTTCTAACTCTAAACTCTTTGAATCAGATGAGTGAGAAAACAGGCAGACCAGTAAGCCTTGAGGATCAGAGTTATGCACAACTGGATGTCAGTCGTTTCTCCACAGCTGATCAGAGTTATGACGCCGTGTAATGAGAAGTCAGTGCTCGCGTTACTATGCGGCGTGTATGAATCCAATAATGCACATCAGTTCCAGAAGTCAATTGGATCACTGTGAAAAGTGTCTGTTTGAGAGACAAAGAACATTTTTTCTGCCGTACTCCAATAACTTGATAGCAGTCCAATAATCAGAATCAATGTTTTAGTATTGACACCCCACTTGTGAGCCTTCAGCAACCTAGCATAAACATGACCAAATCAGTCTTTTTGATGTGGTATGAGGCCAAAAAAGACAAAATACTAAAAGAAAATGAAAAATAGAAAAAGGACAAGCTACAGCGGCTTCAAGTATTTCACATTACATAGAATACTCTGTATAAATTAGTTAACATATACTTTAGAATCCTCCATATTCAGACTTATACTATTGTATATACACAGCACAATATACGCTTGCTCGTGTCGTGTCACATTTTGTATCCTGTACTTTTTTTTCTTCCTTTTTCCTGTTAGTTTTAGAGAAATCCCTGAGAACGTCTGTTGACAGTTGCTTAAGGTTCTACACATAGAATAGGCCTATTAGAACCAAATTTTAATGGAATTCTAATTATTCTATGGTTCCACACGCACAGAAAGCATTGACATTGGCCTATCCTGGAGCTACACTTTCCTATTCTACAACCATGATCACTATGGTAATGTAGTTTATTACAGAGTCCAACATATCTTTCAATAGTCTGGGTAACTAGTTAGTACCAGTGTGTTTCTGTTTTAGACAACTTGTGGTTATCTTGCCAAGGCAGCAACGTGCTGTGGCATTGAATACAGAAACAGTCAGGTAACCAGGCAGGTCTTCTGAATACAGAAACAGTCAGGTAACCAGGCAGGTCTTCTGCGTACAGAAACAGGAAACCAGGCTAGTCTTCTAAATACAGAAACAGTCAGGTAACCAGGCAGGTCTTCTGCGTACAGAAACAGGAAACCAGGCTAGTCTTCTGAATACAGAAATAGTCAGGTAACCAGGGAAGACTTCTGAATACAGAAACAGGTAACCAGGCTAGTCTGCGTACAGAAACAGGTAACCAGGCAAGTCTTCTGAATACAGAAACAGTCAGGTAACCAGGCTAGTCTTCTGAATACAGAAACAGTCAGGTATCCAGGGTAGTCTGCTGCAAACTTGGCATGTTTCTGAATACAGACACCTTTTTCCCAAATACCAATTTTCTGGACCTTAAGTAAAGTGGATAAAGCTGGTGAAGGTATGGGGAAATATCTCAAGCAACTGTTCATGTTAAAGTAACTGCCAAGTGATATAATGTTAAATCATACCCAAATAGTGCTGTTGACTCGTTCTGGTAATGATATAAAATATGTAATACTCCATATAGGATGAGCTGGCCGAACAGCCGACTGCAGGAATATAAACCGGCCAATCAACAGGCTACACACCTTTATATTTATCCTTTTTTTAAGATGTCATATAGGGTATTTTCTGCTTTATTGATAGAGTGAAAGGTGGTAAAACAGAATAGAGTTTTTGAAGATATAGAAGTAGACTAGAACCCATACTGCAGTGGCATATGTGGCCCGGAACAGTGGCTTAAACTGCCAACCTAGGGTGCCACATTCAAAACAACTTTTTAGCGTCATACACATTTTTGAAAACTATTTCACTCATGTTGTAAGTAATTACAAGTCACTACATATTTCATAAAAATCTGGCAACACCGGGCAGTTACTTTAACTCACATACAGGTTTCTACATTTTGGGATATATCTGTCATAATACATGCTAGTACTCTTTTTGATACTACCCAATATCCTCATCTTACAGCGCATGTGCCATTGCTGTAGTGCTGCATTGCAGACCTCAGTCTAACACAGATATTCATTATTACCGCATATGCTTGGGGGAAAGAGACAACACCAGTCTAACAGCTTTACTTTACAACTAGAATCTAACTCACGCCTTTGACCCAGAGAAAACACAAGTGCTGAGCCGACAGAAAAGCTAAATGGTGGTTTTCTCATGGAGCCGAGAAGTGCTTCCTACGTCCTGTAGCTAATAGCCAAGAGGTGCCTGTCTGTGTGGTTTTAAAGCCATAGCGTCTGTTTGAGGCTGCCAATGCGTTTTTTTTACACGAGCACTTTTGCACAAGGGGCCCTTAGCCACTTGACTACATATATAGTCAGTATATTAAACAACAAAAACAAAAGAAAGAAAAATGCTAATAAAAAAACAGAATAAGCCATTTCAGTTCTCCTCTTTTTCCTCTCGCACGCACATAAAGAAATACTCACACGACATTCACAATGTGACACATTTCCTCTTCTGAAAAAAATAAAATAAAAAACAAAATAAAAAAACATGTCTGTACACATGGTAATAATAATAATAATAGTAATAACGTTTAAAACAGTAACAACAGCAAGAACGATAATACCGTGTGGCTCTGTTGAGTATTTTTTCCTTCTAGTTTCATTTTGTCCTCAAACACTTTACCTGTCCGTGTTTGAGTCTGATGAAGTTCAAAAGGCAGACTCGAGTTAATAGAAAAGTACTAAGGGTCGATCCTGGTCAGCCAAACCTCTCTCTCACCAGCATCATGAGTTTCTTCTTGCCCTTGTAGATCTGTTTGAGGTTGTCTATGAACTGCGTGAACTGGATGTGTCCGTCGTGGGCCATGAGGAACGTCTCCCGGGCTTTCCCCAGGAACTCGATGAACTCGCTATAGTGCCGCGGGCTGATGTGTGTCAGGCGAGAGTGCGTGGTGTTGATGTAGGCCCCGATGGTGGCGTCCAGCAGCTGCCTGAGCGGCGCCTTGTCCAGCGACATCAGCTTCCCAGAGTTCCTGCGGCTGTTCAACGCCGACACCATCCCCGGCGTGGTCAGCGTGCACCGCCGCAAAATGTCCGACAGCACCGTGGCGCACTTCACGCTCTTGACCACCAGGGGGATGACGGCGGCCAGCTCATTTTTCCCCAGGGAGTGACTGAGGGCGCAGGCCCACAGCACGTCGTTGATCGCCGGGTGGGTGTCCTGGTTGTAGCTGAGGTTGAGGTGGGTCATGGCTAGCGTGGCTAGCTTGTACGCCCTCATGGGGTAGCCCCGGTGCTCCATGTATCTAGCTATCGTGAACAGCTGTGTGTAGCTCATCCCGGTGGCGGCGGCGTCCAGCACAATCTGGTAGGCCGTCTCAAAGGCGATGTGGTCCTTCTCGCAGAGCGTCAGGGCCGAGAGGGCGCAGTTCTGTGGGTCCTTCATGGCGCACTGCAGGGCCAGGGTCCGGGCGGACGAGGCCAGGTTCTCCTGCTGGTGGCAGTCCAGGTGCAGGCGGACGATGGTGGTGTTGGACATGACGGTGGTGGCCACGATGCTGGTGGCCTCGGTCGGGGTGAACAGGGTGAACCAGCTCTGCATGATGCTGTCCAGAGCATACACACCTGGGACGCGCAGGAAAGGCCAGGGCATTAAACGAGTCAATCACAAGTCAGACTATACATTTATCGGAATACATACAGCTTATGTATGTAAAAATTAAGAGACCACTGCACCTTTTTCTTTCCTTTCCAAAAAAGTCGAAAAGGAAGGGTTTGAGTGAGGGACAGAAGCGTTCAATATGCAGTGGCCTCTTAATTTTAACCCTTCCGTTCCTCACTCAAAACTTTCCTTTTCGACTTTTTTGGAAAGGAAAGAAAAAGGTGCGGTCTCTTAATTTTTTCCGGAAGCTGTATTTTGTGGCATGTATTCTTCATTGTAAGCAGACAGCAGGGGGGGGGGGACCTTTTTTTTGCTGAAAGAGCAGCGGGCTGGACTCGAACCCATGTCATCTGTCAATGAAATAGATTATAGAAAGGAAACCATTGTGCACGTACCTACTTCGGTGGCACAGGTCACTAACCAGCGCACCATCTCCCTTCTCCTCCAGTTTAACGTCGACAGGGTGATCCTCATCACCTGATGGATGACAAGCGGTCAGGTTTGGGAGCAGGTGTGTGGGCGGGTGTGGTGGGGTGCGCGTGTGCGTGCTTTGCGCGGGTACCTGTAGCCCCAGTTCCAGAGAGACTTTGAGCAGTGTGATGTCAGGCAGGCTGTCCATCAGTGTGGCGATCTTGAAGGCATCCTGGGCCAGCTTAAAGATGTGCGACGAGGAGTGGATGTTCTTCTGAATGGACTCTAGTACCGTCTCGAGCTTGCGGCTGTCACCTGGTCGACACACGCACGTTACAGTGACCAAGAGAACCAGACCTGTGTGTGTGTGTGTGTGTGTGTGTGTGTGTGTGTGTGTGTGTTCACCTTTGGCTGCGGTGAGCATCGTGGAGGCCAGTTCACACTGCTGGGATTCTATGTGGGACAGGGTGAACCAGCGAGGGTAGCGGTTGGGAACCACTGACACCAGGTGATGGGGTCTCGACAGGTCACCTGACGAGGCTGTGGACTCCAACACAGGCAACCTGAGATGTGCAAAGAAATAATATGGTTGATTGGCGCACACATGTGCACGCACATACGCACACGTGCACACACACACACACAGACACACAGACACACAGACACACAGACACACAGACACACAGACACACAGACACACAGACACACAGACAGACAGACAGACAGGTCGACTGACTGACAGCACATTGAAGGGCAGTCTTCAGTTCCGCTGCCGCAGACAGCTCATCTCAAATTCAAGCCTCTGCTTCCAGCCGAGTTTCAAAGGTCTCACTCCCTTTGAAAAAGAGGAGAACCTGGGCAGATCTCAGCCAATCACAAAGCTAATTGAGTCCATGGGGAAATTAGAGGATTCACCTCCCAGTCCTATACGGCTGGACACACATCAAACACATACCTACACACACATATCGGTGCATGTACGTGCATGCTTGCGCACGCGCACACAGCTTATTCAGAAATCTTATCAAAATAATGATACAAGGCTAAGCAAAATGCCAGTTCAGGGCCAGAGATAGGTCTAAATAGAGATAGGTATAAATAGAAATAGGTCTAAATAACTGACATTCCTAATTGGTCAATGTCACTCAGTTTTGTCCTTGCTTGATTGAAAAGAAAACCATTCAAACTGAGAAAGCCTATTCAAATGATTTAGAAACATAATACTGTCTCAAAAGTAAAAATAAATATGGGAAATCATATTTTGCCCATATTGCCCCGCCCCAGATAGTTTCGCTACCGCAAAGTCAGGATGCATCGTTGATCTTCATCTGGACTTTCTCGGATCTAGACAAGGTAATTTGGGTCGGCCTGCCAACTAAATAAAGGTGGGGAGAACTGTGTGAGTGTGAACACTGAGCAGGGTGTGAAATGGAGGTGCCGATGCCATAGCAACAAGGAGTTTGTTCCAAACACATCTAAAGAGCTGCTAAAAGCACCCCCACACCAGGGGGGATTCTAGAACATGCCTTCGGTGGAACGAAGCAGAAACACCCTCCCAAAGCTGGAACCCTTCGACAACACTCCTGTCCCTGACTTAGAACGATCACTGGTCAGGGAGCTTTTAAAAGACCTGGTCTGAAAACAATGACTTTTTGAATTAAAATGTCAGAGTTACTGTTGTCCACTGTAAGGATTGAGAATCTACATCCTCTATTCCAGTTCAAAAACAAATACCCTGTATTACATAGAGTAGAATTCTGCTGCTCTTTCTCTCTCTACTGGTCTTATTCAAAGCCTACTCAAGGAAAATACACTGACATCACTAGCTGCAAAGCTAGGTTGTACATCAGGAGTTATATATTCTAACTTATTTTACGAGGAAAGTAAATTAAGAGCCAATTCTTATTTCCAGTAACAGCCTGGCCACGGTGCCCATCCTTTCCTGTAGGGGATGGGTACCAGGATTAAAGAAAAAGAAACTGACAACAGAGAGGGTAGGGAAACTCCAGTCCTGGAGGGCTGCACAACCAGAGTGCAGCTAACTACCGCGTTATACATCAACCATGACCGTTATGATCTGTCCTTTTTAACCACTACACCGTAAATGCTCAATGACCTGTTTTAAGGCAACACTCAAAACAGTAATCAAATTCATACTTTTACAACAACACAGCCTCCACTTTGATCCATTTAACAGGACGTTCTAATGCACCATCAGCCTCAACTGATGCTTTGATACTTTTCACACCAGATGTGTTCAAGGTCGAGGGTACCAGGGTCCTTAGGGCCAGAGACCCCCAGGGGCCCAGCACAGAGTGATGCACCAGACATGTTTACAGGATGAAACTGGTGGAAGTG